>JARDVH010000182.1:15622296-15633665 GCA_030324005.1 Negaprion brevirostris
AGACACGAGAAGAACGTGCAAACTCCACACAGACAGTGACCTGAGCCGGAAATTGAACCCAGGTCCCTGGAGCTGTGAAGCAGCAGTGCTAACAACTGTGCTACCGTGCTGCACTTGACAGCAGGAGTACAGGAGCATCATGGGTCAAAGCTTCCCAGACGTGGAATGCATTGAAATTAGTCAGCAGCACTGACTGCTCTATACTGTTAAACTGGGAGCAGCCATGGCCCCGCCGGGGAGAGGTAAGGATCCCATCGGACTATTTTGAAGAAGAACAGGGGAACTCTTCTTGGTGTCCTGGCTAACACTTATCTCTCAACTAAAATTAAGATTTACCAGACATCATTTTAGTGCTGTTGTTGGGATCTTGCTGTGCCCAGATTAGTTGCTGTGTTTCCTTCATTGCAACAGTGACTGCATTTTTAAAGTACATAATTGGCTGGCAAGCACTTTGGGATGTCGGTAAGTTGTGAAAGGTGTTATAGGAACTGCAAGTCTTACTTGCAGTTTATTTACTATCAAGAGAATAGAGCCTTCTGGTCTGTAGGACTTGGGTTTTTTTTTAACCTGATAGATCACCAGTGAAAGCAGAACTTGCAATGGTGAAGTCTAGCCTTTCCGCCCGGGGTCTCCAGTTCTTGTTATCGTTCTGAAGCATTGGGTGCCTTGTTCAAACATGTTAAATATCTTTAAAATTTCCCCTGTTTGATTTTTCAGCCTTTCCTCAGAGATCAGTGTGCCATTGCACCGTGCGACTCCAACAGTGTTCCAGCGATTGCGGTTATCTGACGGTCTACCCCAAGAAGCGCCATGGAGAACAATCTGGAAAACAATATGGAACCTAAGTCGGAGCAGGATGAGATGCAGCGATGTGCTGACCAGATCACGGATGAGGTGAGTGATAACTGACACAGCATTGGAGCTACACTCTCAGACTAGACAGGGACCTCGTACAGGCTCAGAGAATAGAGCAACACTGTCAGAATAGACAGGGACCTCGTACAGGCTCAGAGAATTAAAATCAAACAGTTCAGGAGGAATTGTGACTCTTAAGACAATAGAGAATTAAAACACAGAGATAACATTTTGAGTTCATATGACCCTTCTAGAGAACTCAGAGAACTAAGCTGGAAGCAGAGAGTACGAAGAAGGACTAGAAAAAAAAGGAGGCAAAAAGAGAGCGTGAAAATGGATTAACAGCTAAATGGGGATCCCAGAATTCTTTTCCAAGCATGTAACTAGTGAAAGGCAGTCAAAAGAAGGGTATGGCTGATTAGAGACTTAAAGAAAATCCCGTGGAGGCAGAAGCTTGGCCGAGCTCTGTCTTTGCCACTGAATAGGATATGAGTGGCAGTAGAGGCCAGGATAAAAATAGATAAAAGGGAGAGACTTCAGTCATTTGCTAAGGTGAGGATAGGTTACCATGGACAGCAAAGAAAACTGAGGGCTCTGGCTGCAGTTTTCCAACCCACCCCCGCCATTGATATGGAGATGGTGCCAGAAAGAAAGACTTGCATTTATATAGCACCTTTCATTGGACATCTCAAAGCATTTACAGCTGATGAAATACCTCTGAAGTGCAGTGACTGCTGGTCATTAGGAAACAGGGCCAATTTGCACACACCAAGCTCCCCCAAACAGCAATGTGATTCGGGGTGGGATTGTCCAGCCATTCGCACCAGTGGGGTTCTCCTGTCCCAGTCAGTGAACGAAGATCTGGTTGAGCGCCAAATTCTCCGTCTTCTCTGGCAATGAACGACTGGAGAATTCCAGTCAATGACGATGTAATTTGTTTCTATGATGTTAGCTGAGGATTAAATATTGGATACACAGTAGATAGAGCCCCTCTCTTCAAAGCAGTACCATGGGATCTTTCACAGCCACCAGAGCAGGGGGATGGGGCTTCAGTTTAACATATCTGAACGACAGCTCCTCTGACACTGCTGTATTCTCTGCACCAGAATGTTAGTCCTGACGTGGGACTTGAACCCAGAACCTTGTGACTTGGAGGTGAGAATTAACCAACTGAGCCACAGGGACAATCAAAGAGTTGGAAATGGTGTTCTGCTGTTCATAAAAAGGGGAGAGGGACAAACTCAGTGACCAGGGGTTAGTCATCTAACAGAAAATGCTGGAAATACTCAGCAAGTCTGACAGCATCTGTGGAGAGAGAAATGGCAGCTCATGACCTTCTGTTGGTGATGAGGAAATCATCAGAGACAATAATCAGGGTCAAAATGAATAGAAGTGCTGGCTAATAAATACAAGTAAACATGGGTTTGTTAAAGGGAAATCAGGTTTGACTGACTCAACTGGAGCTTATTCGATGGTTGATAAAGGTCATGCAATAGATGTTATGTATCTATGAGGACTTCCAAAATGTCTTTGTATGACATAATGGTCTTGTTAACAAAATTGAAACCCATAGGATACTGAGACTTAGGGGAAAAGACAGACAGCAGCCAACTGTTCCTCAAACTGATGGGAGGCATGCACTGCTGCTCCCCAGGGTTCAAAATTAGGAACACCACTTTAGTTAGCTATAGACTTGGATATGTAGGCTATCATTTCAGAGTTTGCAAGTGACGTGAAACTCAGAAGCATTGTAAACAATATTAATGGCCAATAGTCCTTCTATCTGTGATTCTATGGTTCTGCGTAAACACATACAAACACACTCCAAATTCAACCGTGATCACAAAGGGGCTTCCGGTTTAAAAGTAGAGAGAGTAAAATTTAGATTAAGGCATCAGGAAAGATTGAAGAGGCCAGGACTCTTTCCTCCTGAAGACAGAGGGGTCACCCATGCAGGTCTTCAACATTTGAAGGTATTCGATAGGATAGGGAAGTCTTTCTAAGTGCAAATCCAAGGCAGGCAAATATATCATAGTCACCCATAAATACAGTAAGGGAGTCAGGAGAAAATTCCTTGCACAGAATATGGAGCTTGTTACCACATGGAATAATTGAAGCAAATTGCATAGATGCATTGAAGGGAACTTAGGTAATCACGAGAGCAGGAGAGAGAAAGCAGTAAAAGAATCTCCTGGATGGATAAAGTGAAGTCCAGTGGTTTGGATGAAGCATGATCACCAACATTGACCAGTTGGGCCAAAATGGCCTGTTTGTGTGCTGTGATATGTGATTCAATATAGTGATTCCTATCATTATCCAAAGGAATGAACCTCTGGCTAGGGTAATGATGATAAACCCTGGAATCGTTCATTTGGATATTGTGATTGTGGGGATGGTTAAAGTGAAATAAAGAACAAAGAACAACACAGCACGGGAAACAGGCCCTTTGGCCCAACGAGCCCGCGCCGCCATCTCAAATGGGTGTAACCTGTCCTCACTTAGCATGTGGAAGCAGCATTCAGATCAGATAAACAATTCCTCCCACTTTTCTAAGATCCTTCCCACTATTCCCCTTTCTATTTTATCCATGGGCTACAATTGCCATTCCCCTCTGTGGAACCTGGAGTTTCACGACTGTCAACACGACCATTATCGGTGTAACCAAGGTGAACCTTTGGCACATTGTACTGTGTGGCTATCAATCGCTTCAGGAATGTGCCAGGAAAGTGACACATGGCCTCTAAATTTGCTGCGTTTTCAATTACTTCAACTATTTTTCACTGCCCATGAAGTATAAATGATTTGATGGAAGTATAGATTCAGTAGTTTTATCAATTGAGTTTCTTCTGCTGCTTCAGTACCTTGGAAGTTTTCTAATTTGTTCTACTTGGTGGAAAAAAATGATGAAAGGTTATCTTCAACTTCAACGTTGCTAGCCTATCAAAACTAGACAAACACCTCTTCCCATCCAACTTCATGTCCCAGGAACTTTCCATTCTGCTGATTTTTGGCCATCTGTTACCCTGTCCTTTTTCTCCATTGCTATGGATGATGGTAGCCTGATGGCTTTGTTGCTCTGCTCGATGTGAGTTCAAATCCTGTCATGGCCATTTGTGAATTGCTTTTGCTGAATTAATTAAATTAATCTGGAACAAAAAGCTAACATCAGTAATGTTGACCATGAGAGTTCTGCTGCAAAAACCCAAATCATTCAGTAAGATCCTTTAGTGAATGGATCGCCAGACTCACAGTGATGTTGTTGTCTTTTCACTGCCCTGTGTAATAGCCTAGCCAGGCCGGCACGGTGGCACAGTGGTTAGCACTGTTGCCTCACAGCGCCAGGGACAAGGTTCAATTTCCGGCAATGGTCACTGTCTGTGTGGAGTTTGCATGTTCTCCCCATGTCTGCGTGGGTTTCCTCCAGGTGCTCTGGTTTCCTCCCACAGTCCGAAAGACGTGCTGGTTAGGTGCATTAGCCATGCTATATTGACCCTCCCTGTACCTGAACAGGCGCCGGAGTGTGGTGACTGGGGGATTTTCACAGTAACTACAGTGCAGTATTAATGTAAGTCTATTTGTGACACTAAGAAGCTCAAAACCACCTCCTCAAGGAGAGTTTAGGGATGGGCACTTCCAGTGAATGAATAAATAGAATCCTGATTTTAGCTGTCTAGATGTTGCACTCCCCCAATCCTCACCCTAAATCTCTTCCACTCTCTCTCCTCCTGTAAAACCATCTCTTCAAACTTCTTTTTCTATTATAATTTGTGAAGTACTTTGAGAGATTTTTCAACATTAAAGGTTTCTTGTAAGTACATCACATCCCTGTGCTCACCGATCTACATTGGCCCAAAGTCCATCAAAGCCTTGATTTTAAAATTTTCAATCTCAATCCATGGTCTCATCTCACTCCCTATCCCTTCGGCCATACGACTCACAAAGATACCTCCACTCTTCCAGTTCAGGCAACTTGCACATCTGCCACTTCCATCAGCCATCACTGGCAGCTGTGACTTCAGCTGACTGGGTCCTAAAGCTCTGAGATTCCCGCCTTGTGAGCCAGTATCAAGTGGATAACTCGCCTATGTCTGCATCAGAAGGTTGTGAGTTCAAGCCCCATTCCACAGAGTCCTGAACATAAAAATCTGAGCTGACACTAATTTCAAAGAAAGAAGTACTTCATGATTGTAAAGTGATTTTTGGTGACATGGACTTTATGAAACATGCTGCATAAATGCACCTAGTTATTTCCAACATTCCTCAGGAGTTGGATATGGCTCTTGGAGCGAAGGGGATGAAAGGATATGGGGGGGAAGGCAGGATCAGGCCACTGAGTTGGATGATCAGCCATGGTCATAGTGAATGGTGGAGCAGATTTGAAGGGCCAAATGGCCTCTTCCTGCTCCTATATTCTACGTTTTCCTGCCTTTCTCTCATTCTTTATGACTAAGCTTAAAACCAACCCTTTGAATCCACCTTTCATCAGACTTTTAGTTACCTGTCCCAATGTCTCTTCATGTGACTGAGACTCCTCCCTGTGAGGTGCTGAGGTTGTATGACTGTGTTAAGGGGGCTATATCAATGCAACTTCCTCTGGAGCATGTGATCCTCAGGAGATGAATGGTCTACGATGGATAGGATTTTCTGGCGCCCTCGTGGAGATGGTTTGCCATTGACAGGCTGCAGATGCCTACAGGGTTTTACATGGCCTGCATCCTCCAGTGCCGGGGAAACCAGCCATTGTGGGGAAGGGGGGGGGGGAGCAGAAGATCCCGCTGGCAGGAAGTGCCGGAAGATTCTGCCCAATATCTTACCATTGCATTGTAAAATTAAATGTTGCCAGTTATCTCTCGAGAAGAAGCAGCAACACCTGCTTTGTCAGACAGAGAGCAGCAGCTAGCGAAAGTGTTGGGTAGATTCTCCAGCCTCCCAGTACTGTGTTTCTCAGCGGTGAGAGGTGGTTAACTGTATACACGGTATCTTATGGTTACGCTTCGGTCATTGGGATTTCTCACTGATTCCACCTCCCATTGCCGGGAAACGCTTGGGAGGTGGAGGCTGTCCCATCAGAGGGACTGGAAGATGCAGACGGGGTGAATGGCTGGAGAATTCCAGCTGTATTTTGTGGGAATGTCACTCTTCTGTGTTCCCCTTTACTGAGCTGTGGGAAGGATGAAGTATGTGGGCAGGTGTGGATCGACAAAGGCTCACTTCAACCGCAGAAAAGTCAACCAGAGTTGCACAAGATGCAGGTTAACCAACCATCCCTGAGGGGAGAAGAAAGAACGTACATTTAGAAACAGCCTTCAGTAACACAGTGCTCAGTACTGCTGCCTCACAGTGCCAGGGACCCGGGATCAATTCCCAGCTTGGGTCTCTGTCTGAGCGGAGTCTGCACATTCTCCCCATGTTCGCATGGGTTTCCTCCAGGTGCTCCAGTTTCCTCCCACAGTCCGAAAGACGTGCTAGTTAAGTGCATTGGCTATGCTACATTCTCCCTCAGCATACACGAACAGGCACCAGAGTGTGCCGACTAGGGGATTTTCACAGTAACTTCATTAACATTGCAATGTTAATGTAAGCCTACTTGTGATGCTAACAATAAACTTTACATAACCTCTGAACGTTCTAAAGGGCTTTATAACCATTGAAGTACTGTTAAAGTGGAGTCCCTGTTGTAGGAAACGCAGGAACCAATTTGCACACAGCAAGATCCATCAAATAGCTAAGTGATAAAGATCCGATAATGTCTTTTTGATGTTGATTGAAGAATAACTATTTAACCTGACACTGGGGAGAAATCTCCTGGTCTTTTTCAAATCATTTCATGGGATTTTTCACATGCGCCTACCACGGCACTTCAGTGCAACACTGCATCCGTGTGGCTCTGGGATCTCGATCTACATTTTGTCCATAGTCTCTGCAGTGAGACTTGGACCCACAGCCTTAAGAGTGAAATGTAAAAGTGCTATTACCAAGACATAGCCGGCAGCATTGCATAGAAAACTACTTCAGCTGTTACAGAGGCTGACAGATCTTGACTCTGCTCCCCAGAGGGAATAGCCGCAAGATAGAGACATGGCTGCGGAACAAAAGAGGAAGAAAATAATAAGAGAAACCACTTAGCCGAGCGCTGCAGTTCTTAGCGGATGCAGCTTATTGCTTTTAACATAGAATTTTATAGTGCAGAAGGAGGCCATTTGGCCCAACCTGTTTATGCCAGCTCTTCGTCAGAGCTATCCAATTGGTCCTGATTTTTTCAACATTGTTTTTTTTAACCCTTTCAAATATTTATCCGATACCAAAATACCAATACCCTGTGACCAGGCTGGTACACAGTTTATGTGACATGGCTTTTGTTGCATGGATTGTGACTGAAACTCTTGCACCAGGGTCTGTCTGATGCTGACAACCCTTCTGTAACTTAGGGCCTTGAAATATCTCCCAGCCAATCACTGGCAGTGTTGCTCAGCAAGCGAGCCAGTTGTAGAGCCTGATGGCTGGTGCAATTAATGAATATTAACCAGCTTCATATAAAAAATGAATAATGGTCCATTAGTAACAGTCTAGCAGTCTTTCGGAGGCAGAACGCTGTGAATATCAATGAACTGCTTTGAAGGGCTGGAAAAGAAAGAGCAGTTAATGGCCAATTCAACAAGCCTTCTGCATGTGTGGAGACAATTGGCCGGATCTGCTTAACTCTGAGCAAGAAGCTTCGCATAGGAAGCATTAAATTTCTGTTAGTTTTTTTCCTGGACGAGTGCCATTTGCAGAATTGATTTTTGACTAGGCTCCAAAGATGGTGACTGCAGGAATGGTAACTCACATGGGACAGAGACATCAGTTATACACAGCCTCTCGTACGATAATAACTCAGCAAAGTGACCAAAAGACAATGGATGCTTGTGTAAACCTTTTGGCTAAGATCAAGCATCGTTGGATCAAGCCCAAGATGGGGCGCAATGCCTCTTCTTGTCAACTTGGATCTTGTTTGTCTCTCTTGTGGGGACCATGAATTGGATTCAATTTGAATTTGGTTTTTGGATCAGGCAAAGAGAGATGAGTTTGGGTCCACCCAGTCCACTGCCAGCATTAGCTTTGTCATTTTAGGGACGGAGGACTTATAAAAGGATGTTTGTGTGAAGGATGTCCCAGAGTGTTTCACAGCCATTGTTTTTCCAAAATAAATGTCACTGTTATAATGTAGGAAACACAACAACCAATCTGTGCACAGCAAGCTCCTGTGATGACGACTAGATAATCTTTTACCCATGACTTTGAGTGATAACTCCTGTTCAGGAAACAGGAGGGAATAGGGATCATGGAATTGGGATCCCAGTGTCAGTGATGAAAGGCCAGTGTCTCACCCACTGAAACATCCCTTCTCACCCAGCGAGCCATACTTCCCTGCTTTATCCTACTGCCTTTGATGTAATCAGAACAGGTATTCCCTGTGCCCATCAGTGATGCTAGGAACCTACCCCAGGAGTTTCACTGCCATGATCTTTCCATTGTGATCAAGAGTTATATGAGACCATGTGCCTATGAAATACTCAATTGTTTAATTAATCTATGTTTCATCATGTGAATCTAGCAACTGATCTATGCTCACTGTGCTTGTTTGGTTAATCCTGTGCGATGACTCTGAGCTAAAGTAGTCAGAAACTACCAGAAACTGAGCTGCGAGCATGAGTGAAAACATGCTGTGATTGCAGAGATATTTAAAAACTCACGTAAATAAACCTTGGAGCAATGCCGAGATAACACAAATTTCTAAGATATATAAAGTATATGATAATCCAGCAATACAAAACTGGGACAGGCTCAGATTCTTCCTTTCTGATGGTCCTAACAAGGAGGCACCTGAGCCCCATCATACCCATCAGTGCAGCTGAGAAGCCCAAAAGGAGGAATAAAACTCACAATACCACTGTACATCGGGTGTTTCAATGCTGTGTCAGCAGATTTGAAAGCACCAACTGACCCCAGCACTCACGGCTTCAATCGCTGTGAAAGAACGTAGCCTAATGAACTGAAAATTAATTTCAAAGAGTTCTTTCTCCCAATCTTCACCTATTGGTGGCACGGTGGCACAGTGGTTAGCTCTGCTACCTAACAGCGCTAGGGTCCTGGGTTCAATTCCCGGCTTGGGTCACTGTCTATGTGGATTTTGCATATTCTCCCCATGTCTATGTGGGTTTCCTCCGGGTGCTCCGGTTTCCACTCTCAGTCCGAAAGACGTGCTGGTAAGGTGCATTGGCCATGCTAAATTCTCCCTCAGTGTACCCAAACAGGCGCCAGAGTGTGGCGATTAGGGGATTTTCACATTGCAGTGTTAATGTAAGCCTACTTGTGACACTGATAAATCAACATTAAATAAAAAGATACTTGGATTTCCAAAAGTCACTCAATAATGTTTGGGGTGGCTCGGTGGCACAGTGGTTAGCACAGCTGCCTCACAGAGTCAAGGACCCAGGCTCGATTCCTGGCTTGGGTCACTGTCTGAGTGGAGTTTGCACTTTCTCTCCTTGTCTGCGTGGGTTTCCTCTGGGTGCTCTAGTTTCCTCCCACAGTCCAAAGATGCGCGGGTTAGGTTGATTGGCCATGCTAAGTTGGCCCTTAGTGTGAGGGGGATTAGCAGGGTAGATATGTGAGGTTACAGGGATAGAGTCTGGGGTGGGATTGTGGTCAGTGCAGACTCGATGGGCCGAATGGCCTTCTTCTTCACTGTAGGGATTCTATGATTTCATCTTCTCCTAAAAGAATACAGCCTTCTGGAATTCTATCCCAATCAGCCAATTATATGTGAGATAACACAGTAATCACTTGGCTATCCTTCAACTTCAGGAGCCATATTTTCCATCTCCCATCACATAGCTGTTTTGACCAATTGCTACTGACCTAGTTCCTCAGGAGAGGCCCTTGTTGAGATTGAAGCTTCTACCTGTAAAGTCCTAGCTGTGCTGTTATCTGACGGAGTCACTGGGAGGGCTGGCCAGCTCAGATCACCCTGGACGAGCTGCAGCTTTCCTGATGCTGAGTTTAAATCAGATGTGAGCTTTCCACACGGTGTCCGATCCCCAGGCCTTAGAGCTCGCAGAACAACAATCCATCCCACACCAGGAACAAACCGAGCTTCGGTGCTCAGCATAGGCTCCTAACAAAAGTGAGATAAAGAAAGAGAGGGGAAAAGAAACAAAGGGAGAAAGAGACAGACAGGCTGGCCTGCATTTCTGTAGCGCCTTTCACAGCCTCAGCACATCTTAAAGCACTTTACAGACAGTGAAATACTTCTGAAGTGTATTCATGTTCTAACGTCAAAGGTATGGTGATGTAACTGGTGCTAACAGCAGGAAACAAGGTGGATGGATGCACCTCATTGTGCGAAGGGTGCTTCCCAGTGGCAGGATGTAATTTGGGAATTAAGATTGCAACATATTAAAAACGATTGAGTTTCCCAATGGCAAGCAGTAGGAATGTATTTTTAATACATTAGCTCGTCACACATACTCTTCCAAACAGCGTTTTGGCAGATTGAATGGTACCCTGAGAAATGAGTGGTTAAAGGTGGGGTGTACCAGGCCCGGTGAGTTTGGACTGAGTGGCAGCTACTTTTCCTCCATAGGGCTGGAGGCATCAGGATGGATTGTAGCAGGGCAGCGGGTGATGGAGGGAAGGTCAAAACTGACAGAGAGAATGCAGGCTGATGGTTTCAAAGAACAAAGAATAAATAAAATTACAGCACAGGAACAGGCCCTTCGGCCCTCCAAGCCTGCACCAACCATGCTACATGACTGAACTAAAACCCCCTACCCTACCATATCCCTCCATTCCCATCCTATTCATGTATTTGTCTAGACACCTTTTAAAGATCGCTATCATATCTCAATCTCCATGGTTCCAGTGAGAACAAACCAAGTTTCCCTAACCTCTCCTCATGTCCTCATGTCATAACTAATGTCCTCCATAGCAGACAACGTCCTGGTGAATCCTTTCTGTACCCTCTCCAAAGACTCCACATCTTTCTGGTAGTGTGGTGACCAGAATTGCATACTATATCCCAAGTGCAGCCTAACTAAGGTTCTATAAAGCTGCAACATGACTTGCCAATTTTTAAACTCACTGCCCCGGCGATGAAGGCAAGCACGCCGTATGCCTTCTTGACTATCTTCTCTTTGCCCCTTTCAGTGACCTGTGTACCTGTACACCCAGATCCCTCTGCCTATCAATACTCTTAAGGGTTCTATCATTTACTGTATATTTCCTATCTGTATTAGACCTTCCAAAATGCATTACCTCATTTCTCCAGATTAAACTCCATTAGCCATCTCTCCACCCAAGTCTCCAACCTGCTGTATCCTCTGATAGTCCTCATTGCTATCCGCAATTCCACCAACATTTGTGTCGTCCACAAACTTACTAATCAAACCAGTTATATTTTCCTCCAAATCATTTATTTATGTTACAAACAGAAACCTCCAGAGTCAATGTGGGAGTGTCCAGGGACATTGTCA
>JARDVH010000185.1:20790-31708 GCA_030324005.1 Negaprion brevirostris
TTTCCTCCCACAGTCCAAAGATGTGCGGGCTAGGTGGATAAGGCATGCTAAAATTGCTCCTTAGTGTCGGGGGACTGGCTCGGGTTATAGCGATAGGGACTGGGTGGAATTGTGGTCAGTGCGAACTTGATGGGCTGACTGGCCTCATTTTGCACTGTTGGATTCTATGATTATGAAGAAAACCCAGAGAGATCTTTCCTGGTGTCCATTTATCCTTTAATCAACATCTGAAACAGATGATCTGGTGGTAATTTTCATTGCGGTATGTGGGATCTTACTGTGCACAAATCGGTTCCTTAATTGTAACAATAACGACACGTCAAAAAGCACATTGGCTGCGGAATCTTGGCACCATCATGATGTTCTCTGGCAATGGCTGACTTGTCACGTAAACGCCAGCTATCTATTATTCCCAACCCTCAACACCTTACGCTCAAAATAAAAGTGCTTTTTTCACCACATCCAGCCTTCAGAGAGACAGAATGACACGTCCTTGCTCTTGATGTAACGCTTTGATCGTCCTGTTCCTCACGCCATCACTGCACACTTCACTTACCAGATTCCCCGGACATGGGAGACTACGGTGCCAGCTTTGCTGGGCTTTCCATTCATCATGTCCCCTTTTAAAGAATGATGTTTGTTTGGCCACAGTTTACTCTGGAGTGTGATTTATATTCTCAAAGCCGCTGTACCCCAGTAATCCGTGGCTATCGGAATCTGAGCAGAGACTGGTGGCACTTAGCGGAATGGGGAATCAGTTTATTCATTGTTCTGTAACAACTGCGTGTGCGTATACGTGTATCTAGACCGGAATATCTGCTTGCCAGTGTTTTTTTGATCACATGTTCAATAACTTAATAGAAAAAGGTCAATAAATCATTGGTTGCTTATTAAAATGAACCTGCATTTACATAGCACCTCTCACAATCGCAGGAAGGGCCTGAGACCTTACATTCAATGATGTGTAGTGTATACATTGCGATAATGAGGAAACATGAGATCACCAAGCAACATGAAAAAATGACGCACTGTGAAGCATAATAATGGATCATAAAATATTTTATGAATATGTTAAGAATCCCTGACTTGGCAATAACATACTTAGCACTGCTGCCTCACTGCGCCAGGGACCTGGCTTCAGTTCCAGCCTTGGGTCACTGTCTGCGTGGCATTTGCACGTTCTCTCCATGTCTGTGTGGGTTTCCTCCAGGTGCTTTGGTTTCCTCCCACAGTCCAAAGATGTGCGGGTTAAGGTGATTGGCCATGCTAAATTGACCCGAGTGTCAGGGGGATTAGCAGGGTAAATATGTGGGGTTACGGGAATAGGGCCTGGCTGGGATTGTGGTAGGTGCAGACTCAATGGGCTGAATGGCCTCCTTCTGAACTATCGGTAGTCTATGAGATGTTTACATATGAGTGAAATAACTTGCCAACATGACATAATGTTGGTGAACTTCTACAAACTGGCAGTGTGAGTCAAAGTCAATGTGTACCTTTTTTTCAGTTTATTTATTAGTGTCACAAGTAGGCTTACATTAACATCGCAATGAAGTTATTGTGAAAATCCCCTAGTCACCACACTCTAGCACCTACTTGGGTACACTGAGGGAGAATTTAGCATGGCCAATCCACCTAACCAGCACGTCTTTCAGACTGTGGGAGGAAACAGGAACACCTGGAGGAAACCCATACAGACATGGGGAGAATGTGCAAACTCCACACAGACAGTGACCCAAGCTTCGAATCGAGCCCTGGTCCCTGGTGCTGTGAGGCAGCAGTGCTAACCACTGGGCCACCCTATCCTGGTGAGGGAATCATGCATTACTTCCCACACGTGCTCCCAAGGCTCCTGATATCTCATAGAGACATATAAGGCAATGAAGGGGACACATAGGGTAGAGGTAGAGAGATTCTTCCCACTTAGAAAGGATAGCAGGACTGGAGGGCACAGCCTCAAGATGAGGGAGAGGCGGTTTAGATCAGAGTTGAGGAGGAACTTCTTCACTCAAAGGGTGGTGAATCTCTGGAATTCTCTGCCCATTGAAGTGGTGGAGGCTACCTCGCTGAATATATTTAAGTAACGGGTGGATAGATTTCTGACAGATGGGGGAATTAAGGGTTATGGGGAGAGGGCGGGAATGTGGAACTGATCCACTTCAGATAAGCCATGATCTTATTGAATGGCGGGGCAGGCTCCAAGGGCTAGATGGCCTACTCCTGCTCCTATTTCTTATGTTCTCATGTTTTTAAACCCACACAGACACTGGATGAGTGTGCAAACTTCACACAGACAATCATCCAAGGGTGGAATATAACCTGTGTCCCTGGCAGTGTGAGGTAATAGTGTTAACCATTGTGTCACCATGCCTTCCCAGTAGCCCCAGGGGAAGGAATGGCAATGCAGCCTCGGAGACTGTGGCATCATGTGTCAGTGTGAGAGAACTGGTCAGGAGAAACAGGAAACAGCGTCACAAGGATCTGAATGATCTAACCCAGGCAGATCCTGTCTAATGACACTGAGATTGGCCTTTCCCCCAATTCAGAAGCTTGATTTCTGAACTATCCTTATCCCTTTTCATAATGACTTTGAAACTTTCGGAGTTATGGTCATGATCTGCAAAATGGCCAGGTTTCATTCCCTCGGTGTAGGTTCAGCGGTGCCCCATTCCTTGTCGGACTAGAGTCATAGAGTCATTGAACAATACAGCATGGATACAGGCCCTTCAGCCCAACCTCTTCATGCTGACCATGGTGTCCTTCCAGCAATGCTGCCTCCCAGAACATGGTGCCCTCCCGCTAGTCCAAAGTGGCCCCACATTTTGCCCATATCCCTCTAATCCATTCCCATCCGTGTACTTATCCAAATGCTTTTTAAATGTTGCTGTTGAACGTGCCTCAAACCACTTTTTCTGGTACCTCATACAATGTCCACACCGTCCTCTGCGTGAAGAATTTACCACTCAGGTCCCTTTGCAATCATTCCCCTCTTCTTAAACCTACACTCTCTAGATTTCAATTTCCCTTCTCTGGGAAAAAAGACTATGTGTGTTCATCCTATCTATGCCCTTCATGATTTTCTACACCTCGAAAAGGTCACCTCTCATTCTCCTGCATTCCAAGGAATGAAGTTCTTCCCTGTAACTCAGGCCCACTTATCCCCGTGACATCCTCGTAAACCTTCTTTGCATTCTTCCCGTTTATCAATGTCTTTCCTTAAACAAAAATGTACACAATACTCCATGAGTTGCTTCCCCAATGACTGATACAACTGGAACACAGAATCCCAACTCTTATACTCAATGCTCTGAGTGATGAACACCAGTGCGTTAAACACCTTCTTCACCACTCTGTCTACCTCTGACGCAACTTTCAATGAACTATACTTGTATTCCGAGATCCCTCTGTTCTTCAACACTCCCCTGAGTTCTACCATTCACTGTGAAAGTCCTAACCTGGTCTGACTTTCCATAATGTAACACCTCACAATTAACTCTACTGAAATCCATTTGCCAATTCTCGCCCCACTCCCCAACTGATCACGATCCCCCCTGCAATTATTGATCCCCTATCTACGTACTGGCATTTAAAGCTCTCCAGGAAGCACTTTGAATATTCCACCTCATCTAAACCTTCCACATGAAGGTTTTTCCATTAATATTGAAATCCCCTCCCACCATAATCTTATTCTTCACATACCCCTCTGTGATTTGCCTAAATATCTACTCCTGTATCTCTCAGTGGTTGTCTGAGACCTCGAAAATAATCCCAGTAAAGTGATTGCTCTTTTTTTGCTGTTTCTAAGTTCCATCTGTATGGGCCGCATCTGAATAGCCTTCGATGATACCGTCCTCCCTTATTACTACAGTGATGGTCTCACAGTGCCAGGGACCCGGGTTCAATCCTGGCCTCGGGTGACTGTCGATTTGGAGTGTGCACATTCTCCCCTTGTCTGCCTGGGTCTCCTCCAGGTGATCCCATTTCCTCCCACTCTCCAAAGATATATGGATTAGGTGGATTGGCCAGGCAAAATTGAACTAGTAAGAAGTCTCACAGCACCAGGTTAAAGTACAGCAGGTTTATTTGGGAGCAAACACCACTAGCTTTCGGAGCTCTGCCCCTTCATGAAGTGAGTGGGGAGTTCTGATCACAAACAGGGCACGTAACAACATACACTCAGTTACAGAATGCTGTTTAGAATGTGAGTCTTTACATCTTACAGGGGTAAGTTTTTTCACTCAGAGGGCGGTGGGTGAGTGGAATCAGCTGCCGGCGGTGGTGGTGGAGGCAAATTCGATAGGGTATTTGAAGAAACTTCTGGATGAGTACATGGGAATTAATAGGATTGAGGGTTATAGGTAAGCCTAGCAGGTAGGGAAATGATCAGCACAACTTGTGGGCCGAAGGGCCTGTTTTTGCTGTAGTTTCTCTATGTTCTATGTAAAGAGTGCATTATAGACGAAGGACTCCAAGATCACAGCATTTGTCTGAACTATAGATTGGCAGCAGTGGAGAGGGGGGCCATCCGGCCCATTGAGTCTGTACCAACTCTGACAGAGCATGTTACCTACGTTGGAATGATCTGTGTACGCGTTTTCTTTTAAAATCAATGTTAATATTTAAATATGGAGATCTGAATGCGCCTCTCAATGCAGAAACATTGATGGTTTTGGCATAATTTATTTCAAACTTTAACATAAGTCTGTGTGTTTTATATCATGATATGCTCCTAAATATTATGATAAGGATAATACTTCATTGAACTTTTTGCAAATCTTCTCGTCCAATATATTTGTGAGGCGATTGATTAAACGTTAAAATAACTCACTGAGTTGTTTTTTTTCAGAGTACTTGAAACACAGATTGCAAAATCACTGGAAGCTTCATTTGGGTGACACAGTGGGTTAGCATTGCTACCTCACACCGCCAGGGACCCGGGTTCGATTCCCAGCTTGGGTCACTGTCTATGCGAAGCCTGCACATTCTCCCCGTCTCTGTGTGGGTTTCCTCCGGATGCTCCAGTTTCCTCCCCAGTCCGAAAGATGTGCTAGTTAGGTGCATTGGCCATGCTAAATTCTCCCTCAGTTTTACCTGAACAGGCGCCGGAGTGTGGTGACTAGGGGATTATCACAGCAACTTCATTGCAGTGTTAATGTAAGCCGACTTGTGACATTAATAAATGAATTTAAGCGTGTGCCCTGCTATTCCTTGTCTCCATCCAAACCAAAGCAATGTTGCAATATCCTCCAAACCTATTGGGGAGGTGATGGTCCAATTGTATTATCGCTGGACTATTAACCTGGAAACACACCTAATGTTCTGGGGACCCGGGTTTGAATCCTGCCATGGCAGATGGTGGAATTTGAGTTCAATAATAAAAAAAAATCTGCAATTAAGAATCTACTGATGAACATGAAACCCATTGTCAATTATCGTAAAAACCCATCGGGTTCCTTCAGGGAAGGACATCTGCTGTCCTTACCCAGTCTGGCCTACATGTGACTCCAGAGCCACGGCAATATGGTTGCCTCTCAATTCTCCTCTGAAATGGCCAAGCGAGACACTCAGTTGATTAGGGATGGGCAATAACTGCTGGCCCAACCAGAGACGCCCATAGCCCATGAATGATTTTTTTAAAAAAAGTGATCTCTAACTGTTACACCAATGCTACCTTGACGAAAGGTGCTACCGTGACAATGGAAACCAAGAGTGGATACACAAGTGCCAATATTTCATACTAAAATGGCACTTAGCACAGCGCCATCCTGAACTGCCAAGCTGAAAGTGAAGCTTGCTATTAAATCAATGATTCATGTGGGAATGACTCATAACAGAAAGATCAATATGCCGTCAAAACAATCCGACTCGATCATGGTCTTTCTATCCATAGAAAACCCTACACTGCAGATGTAGGGCACTCGGCCCTTCAAGCCCTATGCTGGTAACCCATATTTATCCTTGCTTGTGCCCGCCCACAGCAGCACTGTGGGGAGGCTTAGGCACGGCTCATCCTCCTAACCCGCACATCTTTCAGAGTGGGAGGAAACAGGAGCACCTGGAGGAAACCCACGCAGATACAGGGAGAACGTGCAGACTCCACACAGTCAGTGACCCAAGCCGGGAATCGAACACGGGGATTCTGGCACTGTGAGGCAGCAGTGCTAAGCACTGTGCCATCGTGCCGCCCAGTCAATCACTGGTGCTTGAGACCCTGCAATGTAATCAGCATCTGTCCGATACAATAAACAATAAGTCACATTTCTAAAAGATTTATCACAAAGGATGCATGAAATGCTGCTATCCCAGAGTGGTCAGCATTGCTGCCTCACAGCGCCTGGGACCTGGGTTTGATTCCTGGGGTGGGTCACTGTCTGTGACGCACGTTGTCAGAGAATAGTCTTAGAGTCCCGACAGTGCAGAGGGAGGCCATTCAGCCATCGAGTTTGCACCAATCACAATCCCACACTGATCCTATCCCCACATATCTACCCTGCTCGTCCCCCTGACAGCAAGGGACAATTTTCCATGACCAATCAACCTAACCCACACGTGTTTGGAGTGTAGGAGGATACTGGAGCACCGGGAGGAAACCCACGCAGACACGGGGAGAAGCTGCAAACTCCACACCCAAAGCCGCAGTTGAACCCAGGTCCCTGGCGCGGTGAGGCAGCAGTGTTAGTAACTGTGCCAGCATGTCACATTGTCCCTATGTCTGTGTCTACGTGAGTTTCCTCCGAGCACTCCAGTTTCCTCAAACAGTCCGAAAGTTAGGTGTATTAGCCATGCTAAATTCTCCCTCAGCGTACCCAAACAGGTGCCGAAGTGTGGCAACGAGGGGATTTTCACACTAACTTCATTGCCGTGTTAATGTAAGCCTAAGTGTGACACTAAAGGTACTTAAAGGTAAAATTCAGCTCACATCAATTTTGTGAAGCCCTTTCAGACCTAGCAAGCCATTTGCAGTTCTCTTATTTACCAAATAGTTGTTACTTAATCGGTTGAGATGTTAATGTTCAAACGAAAACAAGAATACATTTACCATTTTGTTGTGAGGGTCTGAGATTTAGTATTGATCTAAAAAGTAATTAAAAAGGTAATTCGACAAGGAAACTAGATGAATGGAAAATTGAATAGTTTTTTTCATGATCCACACAGACCCGTAATTCACAAAACCATGGTTATTTGATGCAGTCCTATATCAATATGAATTTTAAATTTTACCTCTGCAAACCCTCTTAACATGGATTGTTCATCCACACAGACCATGATTCCTACCATGGTAACTCATTTAATTCATGTTATTCATTCTCTCTATATTTGTTTCTTCAAAAATAATAACATTAGATAGCTTGGGTCGAGGTGGCACAGTGGTTAGCACTGCTACCTCACAGTGCAAGAAACCAGGATCCGATTCCTGGCTTGGGTCACTGTCTGTACAGAATCTCCACGTTCCCCCCGTGTCTGCGTGGGTTTCCTCCGGGTGCTCCAGTTTCGTCCCATAGTCTGAAAGATGTGCTGGTTAGCTCCATTGCTAAATTCTCCCTCAGTGTACCTGAACAGGCACTGGTGAGCAGGGGACGTTCACATTAACTTCATTGCAGTGTTAATGTAAGCGTACTTTTGACACTAATAAATATACTTAAACAAGAAGTGACAGGGTTCCTGGCGCTGTGAGGCATGATGTGGATGCTGTGAGGCTGCAATGTAAACCACTCTGCAACCGTGCGCGGTGACACTAATAAATAAGCTACAATGAATGGCCATTGCTAAGTTATGAATCTCACAATTTATCACATACTGCAAAATACTGTTAAACATTATGACTTCGAAATAATTTGATACAAAATTTCACGTTTCTGTTTCCCTCTTATCAGGATACGTTTCCGAAATATCATGGTGAGAAACACATATTTCAGGAATGTTTTTGATTTGATTTGGTTCATTATTCTCACATGTATTGGGATACAGTGAGAAATACTGTTTCTTACACGCTATACAGGCAAAGCATAACACTCATAGAGAAGGAAACAAGAGAGTGCAGAGTGTAGTGTTGTAGTCATAGCTAGGATATAGAGAAAGTCAACATAATATAAGATAGGTTAATTCAAAAGTCAGATGGCAATAGGGAAGAAGCTATTCTTGAGTAGTTGGTACGTGACCTCCTGATGGAAGAAGATGGAAGACAGAATGTCTGGTGTGTGTGGGGTCCTTAATTATGCTGGCTGCTTTTCCCAAGGCAGTGGGAAATGTAGATTCTCAATGGATAGGAGGCTGATTTGAGTGAAGGACTGGACTTCTTTCACTACTCTTTCTAGTTGTTTGCGGTCTGGGACAGAGCAGGAGCCATACCAAGCTCTGATACAACCAGAAGGAATATTTTTTATGGTGTACCTGAATAAAAAGTGTTGTGAGTCGTAGCCGACATGCCGAATTTCCTTAGCCTCCTGAGAAAGTGCAAGTTCATCATTCCATGCACTAATTTACTTAGCATTTATTAATTAGCCTTTTGAGCTGTTAATATTCAAAACAGAAATAAATGAAAAGACAGCTAATTGCTGGTGCCTGAATATGTATAATGATTTGAATGATTTTCTTGTTCATTTCTGGGACATGGACACGTCTGGCTGGCCAGCATTTATTGCCCATTCCTCCTTGCCCTTGAGAAAGTGGCGGTGAGCTGCCTTCTTCAATCATTGCGTTCCACGTGCTATGGGTTGACCAAATGCCATCAAGGAGAGAATTCCAGGATTTTGATCCAGTGACTACGAAGGAATGGCCGATATATTGCCAAGTCAGGATGATGAGTGGCTCGGAGGGGAACTCGACATTGATTACTGACAAAGGGCGGGAAAATGATCAAAGGTGCTGCTTGTCAGTCCCAGTGTCCCCCTCTCACACTCTGCTCATGGTGCTGACTGTCTGCCCCGGTGTCCCAGTGTCCCCCTCTCACACTCTCCTCAAGGTGCTGCTGATTCTGTTGAGGTGTCCCGTGTCCTTCTCCCACACCCTCCTAAAATCACTCTGGCCTCCTTTACAAGCTCACAATAGAAAATGCTGAGAGAGTTTGATGTGAAGCCTCTTGATGAGGTTGTTATTTGTGTAACACTGAGAGACAGTTCGATGTGAAAACTCTTGTTCAGATCGTACTGGACAGAACACTGAAATACGGTTCTATCTGAAGCCTCTTGTTAAAATTGGACTGTACGTGACACTGAAAGACAGTTCCATCTGAAGTCTCTTGCTAAAATTGGACTGTGCGTATCACTGTGAGATAGTTCTATTTGAAGCCTCTTGCTAAGGCTGGACTGTGTGTAACACTGTGAGATAGTTCTATTTGAAGCCTCTTGCTAAGACTGGACTGTGTGTATCACTGTGAGATAGTTATATCTGAACCCTCTTGCTAAGACTGGACTGTGCGTATGACTGAGAAACAGTTCTATCTGAAGCTCTTGCTAAAACTAGACTCTGCGTACCACTGAGTGATAGTTATATCTTATGATTCTAGTGAAGATTTTACTGTACGAAATGCAGAGATATTGATCTATGTGAAGTACGTTAATAAGGTTTTTCTGCATATAAGCTGTACAAGAGATCGACTAAAGCTTGGATTTAGCAATCTGTAGCAATCCTGATTAAAACCCACAACCCTGATATCGAAAGACAATAACATATCGGAGCAGAATTAAGCCATTAGGCTCATCGAGCCTGCTACACCATTCAATTAAGGCTGATAAGTTTCTCAAACCCATTTGCCCGTTTTTTTCTTTTTCCCTGTAAACCTTGATCCTTTCTCCAGGCAAGAATCTATCTATCTCTGTCTCAATGATCTGGACTCCGCAGCCCTGAGTGGCAATGAATTCTACAGATTCACCACCGTCTGGCCAAAGAAAATACTCCTCATGACATTTCTAAATTAAGAAGTCTCACAACAGCAGGTTAAAGTCGCACAGATTTACTTAGAATCACAAATTTTCAGAACTCTGCTCCTTCATCAAGTGAATGGAGAACTGGTAGTGTGAGACGTCTTTCTGTGCCCACATTTCCAACACCAGCATCTCCACATCACTGTTATAAAGGGTCATCCCTTTCCTCTGAGTCTGTACCCTTCTGTCCTAGTCTCTCCTTCGAATGCAATCACCTTCCCCAAGAACACTCCACCCAGGCATTTCATTATTCTGTAAGTTTCAATGATATGCCCATCCTCATCCTTTTAAACTCCATCCAGTAAGGATTTAAAGACCTCAAACATTCCTCATGCATTACGCTTTTTATTCCCTAGAACCTGTGGACTGTCTCCAAGACCAGCACATCTTTCCTTAGATATCGGACACAAAATTGCTGGCAATATTCTGATTGTGGCCTGACCAGAGTCTTATAAAACCTCAGCAGTACACTCCTGCTTTTGTTTTCTAGCCCTCTAGGAATGAATCCTGACAGAGGGATGTTTGTTATATAGAATGAATATTGAAAAAATTATGGACTGACCCTACGTTATTTCCAACTTTCCATACCGCGCTGACGCTCAAATCCTAGCTCGGCTTTAACTGTTCTATTTTGGGTACAAGAAGTGTAAGATTGATCAGGGTTAAGCGAGGCTGTTTGTTTAGTGACTGTAATTGATGTGAGTCTCCATGGATCTGATTAGTGTGCCTGGAGGGTTTTCCCTCTTCTATTAATAAGGGATTCTGTTCAATGTGTTGTCTCATTGAGTCAGCGGGAGAGACAACTCGGACACTAACAGAGATCAGCGGTGTGGAGAGAGACGGAGGGGGAGGAGAGATCAGAATCTGGGAATACTGGATTGGAATGTTCCAACAATGGATCAGAATCTGGGAACAATGAACTGGAATGTTCCAACAATGGATCAGAATCTGGGAACAATGAACTGGAATGTTCCAACAATGGATCAGAATCTGGGAAC
>JARDVH010000185.1:31808-43548 GCA_030324005.1 Negaprion brevirostris
TCCACACAGACAGTGACCCGAGCCGGGAATTGAACCCAGGACCCTGGAGCTGTGAAACAGCAGTGCTAACCACTGTGCTGCCATGCCGACCATTAGACTTTTCATTCACTGAAAACTGTAATTTTACTATCCTCCCCTTTGCTCACCTTAAAACCGTCAATCTGAGGAAACGACAACAAGGACAGCATGGAGAGAGGTGCTTGACCCTACCAGTTAGTTCCACAAGGGCACTGCTCACCCTTTTGCAAAAATGGAACAGAGGAACACAAGTAGGCCATTGAGCCTGTTCTTCAATTTGGTGAAATCATAGTTGATCTGTGATCTAAAATCATACACCCGCTTTTGACTCATTTTCCAACAAAACCTTTGGCTGATGGAAATCATTGACCAAACGACAGCTGTCTTTTGCAGAAGGAAGTTCCAAGTATACTACTTCCACCCTTTCAGAGGTGTTTCCTAATTTCGCTCCTGAGAGGTCTGGCTCCAGCCTTGCCATCCGTTTTTAGATCTCTAGTTTGTTTTCTCTCATAGGCGTAGATCTTTAAGATGACGGGTTTCCCTTCTTCCTATCTGAGGAGAATGCTTCATTGCTGATGCTGTCTGTCCCGCAGCTGTATAACCCTCTGACAGGCGTTAGTTGGCTAGAGATGGGACTTTGCCCCTCAGTCGAGGGGGAAAGTCTTGCTTTGGAGACCTGCCAGTCAATCTGATTGGCTGGCAGTTTTCACAGTCCTGCAGTGCCAGAAGCTGCAGTGAACAGGAAGCAGTGTCCGGATTCTAAGGTCCGGAGGTCCAGAACTAATTGCCCATTGTGGGGGTCTCAGGCAGGGGAGGGAGCATCCAAGTGGGCGAGACCTTCTGGAGGGGTGGGTGGGGGGGGCCACTAGAGGTTGTAAGGAGTCTGTAGGTGCCCCTAACACCCCCCCCTCCCATTTCCTGACTGAGGCCTCAGCACCTCACCTGTTGGGTTTCCCACTACTTGTTTGCTTCTCTCGCCAACCTGGAAATTGAGGCTGCTGGTCATTAATTGGCCACTTAAGGTTCTGAATGGGGACAAGGGCAGGCCAGCCTAGACCCAGCTCATCTGATGGAAAACTGCAGAGTCAGAGCGGCCAGGACCCTGAAGGGAAGGCCATCTGAAGAATTTTACAGACCCACCTCGCCTACGTAGCATACTGCCCACACTGCATCAACTAAGCTGTTGAATGAACTGTTAAACTTAACATTTAACTGTACCTGCTTCCCCAGTCACACGAATAAAAGAGAAACCTACACACTCAGTCCCACTTATCCATGTTACCAGCATTATATTTCTTACAACAGTTAGAACAAGCACTCCTTGACTTTCCATTTACTCCTGATTGACTAACATGTATCTTACAAAATATGCAACACTTCAGAAGGGTAACGTAAAAGAACAACCAATACACTGGTCAAAATCTCATAACATGGAATTAGCACAAAGAGAAAATCTGCCCCAATATCATAAAGTCACTGCGTAGTAATCCACTCCTAAGACAGACGCAATTTGATGCATTGAATTTCCTTTCCGTTTTGAAAATGTTCTCTTACTGTAAAGAAATTAAAATTAATTATTGTGGACTGGTCTCCTTCCCCCTACGTAATTCATGAGGTTGTGATATTGAAGCCCATTTGGATTAGCCATTGTATTTGCATTTAGTTTGGTTGGTGACTTAGTGACAATCTCTCACTATCTATCTTTCCCTGTCTTCCAGACAAGATTCCAGCTTCTCAGCAGCCCTCTCTCTCTCCCCCTCCCCTTCCCCCCACTCCTCATTCCCCTTCTCCCTCAGTCTCTCAGCCAGTTTTGTTTTCCTTTCTCTTGTTTCCTCTTCCTCATGTCTTTTCTGTTACTCTCTCTCTTCCATCACCTTAGTTGTCACCTACTTGTCTTGTAGGGTGGAATTTTCAGCGAGCGGGATTTTCCACTCCTGCCAAAGTCAATGCACTTTTGAGTAGCTGGCAGCATTTTCCAGCCCTATCTCCTGTTTATTTTACAGGGCCAATAAAACTCAATCCCTAATCTATCTTGTTGATCCTTTTTCTTTCAGTTTATCTTTGAGTGTGTTTCTCTCGTGTTTCCTACTTCGTCCTTTTTTCCTTCCTGCAGCTATCACTTATATTAGGTCTGTGGGAACTTTTAATCTGCGCAATATTTTGATGATGTTTGTTCTGAAACCCATGTGCTGTTTAAACTCTGTATCCAACATATCCTTACCTATCCTCCAAGCTTGGTTCAAACCCCTGACTTTGAATTGACTGCAGGAATAAAAGCCAATGAATGGTATTTTTCACTGTGTGGTGAATACTAGAAGAAAAAAGTTGTGAATAAAATACAAGCTGCATCTGCGTATCTGTCTAAACACATTGCAAATATTGAATTCGCTGTGTGACTTTTTTATTCTATATTATTGCAAACAGGTGCTAATTCCACTTGTCAGCAGAATCTTATTAACTTTGATGTTCTTGCGTAACTAGATTGTCCTTGTTTAGTTCCCCTCTGAATCCCGGACTGCTGTTGAGGCACATATGCTGCAGTCACTCCACTGACTAATACTGAATTCGATGGTTGGTTGCAGAATTGATTTACAACCTGACGGCAGATGCGGTGAAGAAAAGGAAAGGTCTGCAGGCCAGGGTTTACATTTATGCCAATGATCCAGTGAGCCAAGTCATGGAGAAAATTGAGCTGTCCTCCAGCAAGGAGAGCTGCAGGCACTACTTTGTCTTCGTCAAGGTCAGTCTACCAACTTACTTCATCAGGTGAATTCTGTCTTTAAGGATCATTTTGCAAATCGCACCTTCGTTTTTCTTTACTGGTGCAAATAAGGATCGGGTCTTGTGAAACAGGAGGCTGAATTTTTAAATAGCGCAGAGGCTGGGCTGGAGCTGGATTTCTCAGCACTGGCCGAAATGCCAGTTTTCTGTCATGATTCTACTATTGTAGAAATGAATGGTTGGAATACACGTGAACTCACTGGGTAGTGTGCATCGGGGCATGGCTACCTACCCATGAACTGTGGGTAACCAATTAAGGCTTTGAAATGTTCCATTAAGAACCGGTTAAAGATGTCAATTGCTGAGGTCAAACTTGGCTGATGAATGGAGGTGCAGACTGGGGTGCCAGCTGCTCACAGCAATATTACATTCTTAATGTCTCTCGCACACCCATGGCCATGAATGTGAGACTTGCCACAGTTGTAGCCGTGAGCCTGTCTGAGGACAGATTCTTCTTCTACAGTGCTAAAATTGCACTGAATTGCACAAGCGAATTCATGCTAAAATTGCCCCTTAGTGTCCTGGGGTGTGTAGGTCAGAGGGATTAGCAGGTAAATGTGTAGGGCCTGGATGGGATTGTGGTCGGTGCAGACTCGATGGGCTGAAGGGCCTGTTTCTGCTCTGTAGGGTTCTGTGAAAAGAAATTTCTTCACCCAGAGGTGGTGAGTGTGTGGGATTCACTGCCACAGAAAGTAGTTGAGACTAATTTTTTTCAAGAAGAAATTTGATACAGCAATTGGGGCTAAAGGGATCAAGGGTTATGAGGCGGGGGGTGGTGGGGGGTGGGGGGTAAGGATACTGAGTTTGATGATCGGTCATGATCAAAATGAATGGAGGAGCAGGCTTGAAGTGTCAAGTGGCTCATTCCCACTTCCTTTTCTTATTGTCTTAAGAATAGCGTTCAGGGGATGGGAAACAGGGTGTAAAGTGGAGGGGATATGGGTTCAGAAATCAGCAATGATTTTCAAAGGCAGTTGAGGATATTAAAGAACAAAAAAACAAAGAACAGGCCTTTCAGCCCCTCCAAGCCTGCACCACCATACTGCCCGACTGACCTAAAACCCCCTACTCTTCTGGACATCATATCCTTCTATTCCCATCCTATTCATGGATTTGTCGAGACACCCCTTAAAATTCACTATCTGCTTCCACTGCCTCCCCCGGCGAGTCTCAGGCAACCAGCACCCTCTCTGTAAAAGAATCGCCTCGTACATTTCCTTTTAACCTTGCCCCTCGCAGCTTGCCCCTTAGCGAGTGACCCTTTTCACTGTGGAAATAGCTTCTGATTAGCCATTCTGTCCATGCCCCTCAAAATCTTGTGAGCTTCAATCAGTTTGGCCCTTAGCTGCTGTCGATCCTTTGAGATCAAACCAAGTTTCTTCAAACTCTCCTCATTGCTAATGCCCTCCACACCAGGCAACATCCTGGTAGATCTCTTCTGTGCCCTCTCCAAAGCCTCGATATCCCTCTGGTAGTTTGGCAACCAGAATTGAACTCTCTATTCCACTTGCAGCTTAACTAATGTTCTATAAAGCTACAACACAACTTGCCAATCTTCGAACCAAATGCCCTGGCTGATGCCTTTGTGACAATCTTTTCCATCTGCGTTGTCACTTGCAATGACCTGTGTACCTGTACACCCAGATCTCTTTGCCTACCAAAACTCTGAAGGGTTCTGCAACTTACTACATAAGACATTCCAAAATGCGTTGTCTCACATTTCTCCGGATTAAACTTCATCTGCCATTTCTCCGCCCACGTCTCCAACGAAGCTATATCCTCCTGTATTCTCTGATGTTCCTCATCGCTATCCATGAATCCATCAACCATTGTGTGGTCTGCAAAGTTGCTGGTCAAACCAGTTGTATTTTCCTCCAATCTTTTATATATATTTCAAACAGCAACGGTCCCAGCAGTGATCCCTGAGGAACGTCAATGGTTACAGTCTTCCATTCACAATCGTACCCTTCCTCTGCTACCCCTGTCTTCTATGACAGAGCCAGTTCTGTGTCCACTTTGCCAGCTCCCATGTGACTTCACCTTCTGCACCAGTCTGCCATGAGGGACTTTGTCAAAGGCCTTACAGAAATCCATGTAGGCAACATCTGCTACCCTACCCTCATCAATTATATTTGTCACTTCCTCAAAAATCTCGTTCAAGTTACTGAGACACAACCTCCATCCCATTCACAAAACCATGTTGTCTCTCGTTAATATGTCCACGTATTTCCAATTGGGAAGAAATCACGTCTCGAAGAATTCTGGCCAAGAATTTCCCAACCACTGACGTCAGTCTCACTGGCCTGTAATTGCCTGGATTATTCTTGCCACCCTTCTTAAACAAAGGAACAACATTGGCTATTCTCCATTCCTCTGGGACCTCTCCTGTAGCCAGTGAGGATACAAAGATTTCTCGCAAGGCCCCAGCAATTTCCTTCTTTGCCTCTCTCAGTATTCTGGGGTATATCCCATCAGTCCCTGGCATCTTGTCTACCTTAATGTTTCTCAAGAACCTCAATACCGCCTCCTTTTAGATCTCACCATGACTCAAACTATCTCCACACCCTTTCCCAGAATCATCATCGAGCATTTCCTACTCTTTCATGAATACTGCCGCAAAGTACTCATTTAACACCTCTCCAATTTCCTCTGGATCGACGTACAGATTCCTTCCCCTGCCCCAATGATCCAAGAATCGGAAACCCTGCCCCCTACACCAGTTCATCCGCCCAAACTTCCTGCTCTTAACCTCACTGGCAAGTGGTACAGGTAGCAATCCTGAGATTACTACCCTCGGGGTCACGCTTTTTAACTTCCCTCCAAGCTCTCTACACTCTGTCTTTCGGACCTCCTCACTCTTCCTACCTGTATCATTGGTACCGATGTGTACCACAACATCTGGCTGATCACTTCCCACTTTGGAACACTGTCCATGCGATCAGAGACATCCCTGACGTTGGCACCCAGGAGGCAACAAACCATGCGGGAGCCTCTATCCCAACCACAGAACCTCCTGTCTGTGCCTCTGACCATTGAGTCCCCTATCCCTACTGCTCTCCCCTTCTCCCTTCCACCCAATTGCGCTGCCGAACCACACTCAGTATCTGAGTTCCGTCTGTCGTAGCTTGTTCCAGGTAAGCATGCCCTATTACAGTATCTGACTCGGTATGCCTGTTGTGGAGGGGTGTGGCCACAGAGGAACCCTGCTCTGCCTGTCCTTTCACATTTCCATTTCCTCTCCTTACAGTAACCCAATTTCCTGTGCTCTGCTGTTTCGGTAACTACCTCCCTAAAGCTGTCTATAAACTTCTCATTCTCCTGAATTAGACGGAGGTCATCAAGCTCCTTCTCCAGTTCCCTAACACGCTTTGCTAGCAGCTGCAGCAGGATGCATCTTTTGCAGGTGTTGTCATCAGGGATACTGCCGGTCTCCCTGATCTCCCACATCCTGCAAGAAGAGCATTACAACATTTTGCCTGGCATTTTTTGTTTCTTAAAGATAAAACAAGAATAAACTTTCCGAAGACAAAAACCTACTCTCGCCTCTGCCTGTTCTCACCGAAGCCCATTATGAGCCAAAGCCCTTCAGCCTTCACTCTGCTCCCTCTCTCTCCGCTGCCCGCGGTATTGAGTGGCCTGCTCTTTAAACCTCCCGTTCACCACTAGCTGACTTCAAGCAGTCACCCATCTATCTGCCTGCACTTTGGGAGTGACCGTGTCTCTAAAGCTCCAATCCATGACGCGTTCCGCCAACCTCATGCTCCTAAGTGCATCCAACTGCTGCTCCAACCTATCCATGAGGTCTGGAAGGAGCTGCCAATTGGGTGCACTTTCTGCAGATACAGTCGTCCGAGGTGCTGGAAGTGTTATGGTTCTCCCACATCTCACAATGCAGCACTTAACCCCACTGGCCGACATTTCGAGCACCAATTCAATTATATAAGAACATTTATAAAACTCTTACCTTTAATTTACCTTCTCACAGTGGCCTTTTTTTTGGTTAGAAGAGAAGGGAGGGAGGGTAACACTAATGTATTGAAAGATTTACAGGTTAGATGGATTGGCCATGCTAAATTGCCCCTTAATGATCAAATATCAGTATACTCGGAGAATTATTAGGGTAAATGGTGATGGAGTCTGTGTAACATGCTCCATCGGACAGTCGCTCAGCTGGCCAAATGACATCCTTCCGCACTGTGGGAATTGTATAATTTATATCCCTTATTTTGTGAATTGTACTATGTCCCAACCCAGATACAAAACACAATGTTAGATGTTAAATATTACAAAATACTATATTTCATCGCTGCAGATACTCGACAGATGTCAGTTCACTGTTGAAGAGCCTTGATGTGCTCTACCGTGCAGATAACAGAATAAATGAACAAATGAAAGACAGAAAGAGAGAGAGAAAGAAAGAAAGAGAGAGAGAGGAAGAGAAAGTGTGAGGGAGAGAGTGAAAGATGGTAAGGGACTGTGAAAAGAAGAGAAAATAAGGAAGAAAGAGAGGGATAAAGAAAGAGAGGGAGAAAGAAAAGGAAAAAGAGAGAGAAAGAGTGAGAAAAAGAGAAAATGTGAGGGTGAGAAAGAGTGAAAGAGAGAAAGAACAAGAGAAAGAGACAGGGAAAGAAAGAAAGAAGGAAAGAAGGAAAAAAGTAAGAAGGAAAGAAAGAAAGAGAAAAGAAAGAAAGAGAGAAAGGAATAGACAAAGGAAAAAAGATAGAACGAAAGGAAGAAAGAAAGAGAGAAAGAGAGACAGCAAGAACGAAAGAGAGAAATAAATTGAAAAAGAAAGAAAAAAGTGGGAAATGGAGAAAGAAAGATGAAGAAAGAGAGAAAGAAAGAAAGAGAGAGGGAGAAAGACAGGAAGAAAGAAAGATAAAAGAAAGAAAGACAGAGAGAATGAGAAAAAAAGAAAGGCAGAGAGAAAGAAAGAAAGAATGTAAGAAAGGTAAAAAGAGAGACAGGAAGAAAGAAAGAGGGAAATGGAGAAAAAGAGAAAGAGAGAATGAGAGAAAGGAGAACTAGGAAAAAGAGACATACAGAAAAAAAAAGATAGAAAGGAAGATAGGAAGAAAGAGAGAAATAAAGAAAAAAACTGACAGAAAGAGAAAGAACGAGAAAAAAAAGAGAGAGAAAGAAAGAACGTGAGAAAGAAAGAAAGAGAGACAGGAAGAAAGAGAGAGAGAAAGAGAAAATGAAAGAAAGAAAGAAGGAAAGGGAGAAAAAAGAGAGAAAGAGAGAAAAAGAGACTAAGAAAGAGGGAACAGGAAAAAAAGGGAGAGGAATACAGAAAAAAGATAAATAGAAAGGAAGATAGGAAGAAAAAAAAGAAACAGAGAGAGAGAAAGAAGCAGAGATAGAGAGAGAGAGAGAGAGCAACAGATAAAGAAGCAAAGAAGAAAGGAAGAAAAAGAGTGAAAGAAAGAGAGAGAGAGAGAAAGAAAGAAAGGAGAGAGAAAAAGACAGGGAGACAGAAAGAATGTAAGTTCAGTTCACATTGGTAAATGCTCACAACGCTATCCAATCACTCCAAGATACTTGATTGCCATGGAGATAGGCAGCGACTTACCCGGGACCCCAATCGCAGCCAGGATGGGGAAGTAAATCTTTTCGACCTTGTAAAGTGCCCAAAGGATGTTGAGCGTCATCAGAAAACTTAAGAGATATTGTCTCCTCTGTTCAACCCAGCCGGTTTGGTGTGTGTTGGAAGAAATTCTGCCTTGTACATTTTAGGAGGAACCCCTAATTTATGGGAAGGGGAAACAGGGTCCCATGATGCCTGGACTTACTTCCAATCAGTGAACAAAGAAAGTCAGAAGCTAACGCTCCAAATCTCTTAACAATCACAGCGGAGTTTCCAATTAGAAAATTCCCTGAAGACAAGGGAAGGGATTCTGTCATTTTGAGACGTATTTCCACAGATGCTTTTCTTAATATAAAGACATAGAAACTAGGAGCAGGAGGAGGGTGTTCAGACATTTGAGCCTGCTCCACCATTCATTATGGTATTCTTAGATTCTAAGTTCAATATCCTGATCCCCCCTTTGCCCCCATATCCCTTGATCCATTTAGCCCCAAGAGCTACGTCCAATTTCCTCTTGAAATCACACAAAGTTTTGACTTCAGCTGACTTTCTGTGGTAGTGAATTCCACACATTCCCCACTTTCAGGGCGAAGAAGTCACTTTTCACCTGAGTCCCAAAAGGCTTTTGATCTTTAGATTATGACCCCTAGTTCTGGACTTCCCCACCATCCGAGAAATTCTTTCTGAATCTACCCTATAGGTAAAATATACCTCTGAGACTAGTAGTGAGTCAAAGTACAGTGGATTAATTTTTCACAAGCTTGTGGGTGAAGTCACGTTCCTAACAGCTGTTCTCTAGGCTTCTCCCCGAATACAGGTTACAAACAGATATTTATGCGCATATTCTTGCCCCTGGTCACGTCCACAGCGCAGTTTCTCACAAATATTGCTGCCTCGGTGATTTTGTCATTTGTGTTGTCCGTGTAATTGTAGTTATCTCAAGGCCTCGACTGTCTCTGTTCTATCCCTCTATGTGACGCGCATCTGCAATTTATTTAGCCGCCGTACGGCGTACAAGATTACAGGTTTTGCACGAACTGACGTACAAGGGTACAGGGGCCTGAATCACAAATTTACGATTCAAAGGTACCTGTATAGCAATTTATATTGATAAGGATTTATATCGATAATAGGTATGTATGAATTTATGGTTATCCGGTCACAAAAAAGATGCATGTAACACAATATTAAAAGACACAGAATGGATCCTGGCTGAATTAGAACACAATTAGCTGCTGGGAAAATCATAAACTTATGTACGACAGAAAGGACAGCTGCTTTTCTTATTGTCCGGGATATGCGAGAACAAGTCTTTCAATGCTCTGTACAAATCTCTTAGTGTTACAAAGTTCATTACAGAGTTCATTAACCCTTTCCTTCTTCAGCATCATGACATTGCTGTTTTAACAAGTGAATTTGGCCTAAACATCTCTTATTTATAGCACTGTGCGGAACAAAAAAAAAGAAACATTCTTTCTCATTTTAAACATTGCCAATCCGTGAAAAATGGGAGCTAAAACAAAAAAAGCACAGGAGTTATTCACAATGAAGCTTTGTCCATAAGGCTCCCTTCAATTGGGATTGAAAGCTCCAGTAATTCCCGGTGGCAACGCGATGGTTTTGCTTTTTTAAGTGTTGCATTATTTTGGGTTGAATGGAATCCAGTGGGTCAGTTTCGTTTCTGCATTGGCTTCAAGTGGTTTGGGTTTATACAACTTGACATGGCATGACTTGAGCTGAGCTCAAAGCAGATTGGACGCTTGAGTTTAGTTGAATGCTAAGATGTCACTATGAGATAGTTTATGTTGACCTTCAATACGTTACTGTTTCAGTGGTGGGCAAAGTAGCTGCACTTTGTTTGCCTAATAAATAACTATTTCATCTCAAGAGAAAAGTGTCTGTGCTTGTTTTTCCAATCTCTTTCACGTCTACCAGCCATAGATGTTTGTGCTCATAAACTTGTTTTAATAATTTTACTGTTGTAAACAAAAAAAATGCAAAATTCTATATATAATCACTGAGATAGTTAAGAACTTTCTTTCACACTTAATGCGATTAAGTGCAAATTCGTAAAGCCATCACAATTTATTTGCATCCAGACTCGAGGGCTGCGGTGTAAGAATTGCTCACCTCACAGGATCATAGAATCCCAACAGTGCAGAAGGAGGCCATTCAGCCCATCGAGCCTGCACTGACAACAATCACACCAGGCCCTATGGGGCCTAACCATCGTTGTACATAACTACAACATCATATGCCAACTTTTACACTCTATGCCCCATCCAATAAAGGCAAGCATGTCATATGTCTTCTTCATCACCTTGCCCACCTGGGTTGCCACCTTTAAGGATCTATGGACTTGCACACCCAGATCCCTCTGTGTGTCTATACTCCTGATAGTTCAGCCATTTATTGTATATCTTCCCCCTACATTAGATCAACTAAAATGCATCACTTCACATTTATCTGGATTAAATTCTATCTGCCATTTTTTCTGCCTAATTTTCCAGCCTCTGTATATCTATATCTCTGTCTATAGAGATTGCTACCCTAGAGGTCCTGCTTTTTACCCTTCTTCCTAACTCCCTAAATTGTTCTTGCATGACCTCCCTGCTCTTTCTGCCTATGCCATTTGAACCGATGTAGACAATGATGTCTGTCTAATTTCCCTCTTTTTTTAGGATGCTTTCAGTCCACTCAGAGACATGCAGGACCCTGGCACCAGGGAGGAAGACTATCATCCCGGAGACTCGTTCACACCCACAAAACCACTAGTCTGTCCTCTAACTATTGGGTCCCCCATTACCATGACTCTCCTACCCTTCACGGTTTTGTGAAGGGTAGGTCGTGCCTTACAAACCTTATTGAGTTCTATGAGAAGGTGACCAAAGATGTGGATGAGGGTAAAGCAGCTGATGTGGTGTACATGGATTTTAGCAAAGTGTTTGATAAAGTTCCCCATGGTAAGCTACTGCTGATAATACGGATGCATGGGATTGAGGGTGATTTAGCAGTTTGGATCAGGAATTGGCTAGCTGATAGAAGACAGAGGGTCGTGGTTGATGGGAGTTCAGTTACAAGTGGTGTGCCTCAGGAATCTGTTTTGGGGCCACTGCTGTTTGTCATTTTTATAAGTGACTTAGATGAGGGTGTAGAAGGATGGGTTAATAAATTTGCAGATGACACCAAAGTAGGAGGAGTTGTAGACAGTGAGGATGGATGTTACAGTTTGCAGAGGGACACAGATAAGCTGCAGAGCTGGGCCAAGAGGTGGCAAATGGAGTTTAATACGGAAAAGTGTGAGGTGATTCACTTTGGTAAGAGTAACAGGAGTACAGAATATAGGGCTAATGG
>JARDVH010000185.1:70985-89851 GCA_030324005.1 Negaprion brevirostris
ACAAAGTTCGTCCAACTTTTTTTCTTCACTCTTCCTATTTTTTCTTTGGTTTGTCTTACCTCTACACTGATTAATTTTGTTTGCTATAACTCCAAAGAACTGCTCATTATAATATGAAAGGATGGGACACAACTCAATTTTGCTTTCAGGATTTGTCATTTGGGGTCCTTTGTTGCCCTCTTCAGGGGTTTTTAACTATCTAATCTGGCATTGCTGTCTACTTGAGGGTTTGTTATCTCCTCCAAGTGCCAGGACTGTCTTTTTCTTCAGGTTTTAATTTCTGCTTTTGAGGTTTTGTGTTGCTTATGGACCACCTTGGATCTTCTCTGGTCATTCCTGTCTCTTATCCTTTGTTCCTTCTTGTGGTTATTTCACTTAAATGTTGTACAACTTTAAATGTACTACCACTTTAAGACTTGTTTTTTTTAACTGCCACAGCTGCTGTTTTTCTTTCCCTCTGTTTTTCCTACACTTTGGCAATTTTGGTAAGAAACTACAGTTCTACCTTCTTGGACTCTTTGTAAATTGTATTTTTTTTTTTCTTTTGAACTGGTGGAAGACTTCTGCAGCATTTTTTTTGGTTGGCTAAAGAGTCTATATTTCTCTCCTCCTGATGCTGTTCTTTTTAAATTCACTCCGTCAAAGCTGTCCATTTCAGGACCATTGTCTTTGAGCTTATTTTTTCGTAGCAAAAGGACTTCTCTGAAAACTTTCATACTTCATTGCCTGTAGTCCCTTCGTGCAGGAATGGTTTCCTGCAGGCTCTGATCAGATCAGATCTGTAAATCTCAGCTTTTCACTTTCCTGCACTTTTGCCAGTCTTTGAAGTTCCCCAAGACTTTTCTTTTTAAACTTCTGGACTTGTTTAGTTGCAGCCAATATAATCTTAACCTATTTAAACTGCTGCCAACAACTAATTTTTAAAAAAACTTTCCAGATCAAATGTATTAAATCTGGAACACAGCTTTTTCTAGCCAAATATATCTTTTATTTCAAAAAGATCCTGTTCTTTTTTAAAAATATTTTACTCCAGTTTCACTTTCCTTGACTCTGATGGCTAATCTCTTCATTTTGACCTTTCTTGTATCTTTCCAAATCTCACTACGCGCTGGCCACTGGGTTGGTACTTCGATTGCCCCTCAGGATCTGGCACTAGCTGAGCAACTGAGTCTGTTCACTGAATCTATTCACCCAAGAGGTATCCCGCCTTTTCAACTTCAGTTAAACAGGGAGGCTGTGCCATCTAATTGATCCACTTTGTTGCCAATGTTATGTGGTACTCTAGCATTGTCAAGACTTCAGACTTTGTTAGGAGCAAAGGGTATTTATTGACAACTGACCAGGTGCAGATGGTTGCAGCTCTAGGCTCTCCTGGAGCACAGCTCCAATCCTTGCATGTTTACATCACAGCTTCTAGATGATTCTGCTTGAGGACTCCACCTTCTGGTGTGACCACTCTCTCTGTTTCCATTCATTCCTTAAGTCCGGTGACTCACTTCTGCTGTAGTCTTAAACAGGCAGATACCAAGGAGTCAGGCTAGGTAGAATGCTCTTTCAGAGAGCCTGTGCAGACTCGATGGGCTAAATGGCCACCTCCTCCAATGTAAAGTTTCTGTGATTCTTTTGAAGTGGCCTAACAAGCTGTCACTCAATTGTACAATCACTTTTCTCAAGATGTTCATTTCTGCTCCTGGTGCATCAAGGGTCAGCTAATAAACATGGCTTTGCTAGCTTCACCTACACACACACAATGAAATGCCAAGTATAAAATGTACTGACTGGGATCTCACATTGTGCTAGGAATATACATGTTCTTTGCCCTCCATTCAACTTATCCTGCTGATGCAGTGGCAATAGTTTATATTCGTCCTTTTGAGGTTTAACTTTCCCTCCTTTCATTCACCTTATGTAAATATAGTGTTTGCAGAGGAAGAGAATCATCAGTTGCCTATTTTAAATACACTAATGGGGTAGGCTGTGTTGCTTCAGTTTTCCAGAGAGCGGTAACGACACAATTTCCTCATTCAAATATAATTAAACCAAGACATTCTTGTGAATAAGACAGTTCACTTCATTAACTTTTAATTTAAACTCAACTAAGATCTCAAGACAAGTTTGTAAAGATAGATGAAGAAACATAGTTGAGTGATTCTGTTGTGCAATGTAGGAAGATTCTGAAATCATGCCTGTAAATGTGTAATCTGCAAAGCCACAGTGGTGTCTGGTGATAATGTTATTGTCTGTTTGAAGAACATTCTATTCTCCATCATTAGTGTCTACACAATTGCTGCACACATCTTAAAGATGTGTCTTTCATTACCCGACTGTTATCAAGAAACTGATCTTAAGAATGCTTCAGGTTTGTAGTCCTGTGATAAAGTTACTACTGTCCAGAATCAAACAGCTTTTTTGTTCTGAAGACCACAGCCCTATGAAATTGAGCTATATAGAGAAGGAAGGCCTCGGTTTCCATGTCAGATCTGTTCAGTATTAGGCACCCTGTCAGAATTCGGCCTCCTGACCTCATTTCATGGAAGCTGTGGTAGTGACTTCAGATTGAGATCAGAGAATTCCTGTGCTGGTGTGTATTTAACCCAGCAGTGTTTGCTCAACTCGCCATCTGAACAGTTAATTCAATTTCTAAATTCGAGGCTTCCACTTTAAAATGGAACTTCCACACTTCAGTTTATTTGGTAGCTGATTTTTCCTTTTCACCTCTAACCTTAACACTGCTTTAAGTCTTTCTTATTTCTTTTATCGTTAATGCTCTAAACTGTGACTTCTTTCTTCTAATCTTCAAAATTAATTATTTCACACTACTTATTCATCATTATATTGGAATCCAGTGTCGGCAAGTTTCATATTTTAAGATCTTTCTTTCTCAGAATTCTAACCTAATACTCTATATCCTATGTTTCCTGATCAAAAAAATTGCAGGAAACCTCAACAGGTCTGGCAGCATCTGTAGAGAGGGAGACAGAGTTAGTGTTTGAATCCATATGGCTCTTCGTCAGAGCAGTTTCCTAATATGTTTTGCCCTTAAGTCTGCTGCCTCATAGCACCAGGGACCCAGGTTCAATTCCAGCCTTGGGTGACTGTGTGGAGTTTGCACATTCCCCCAGTGTCTCCATGGGTTTTCTCCAGGGTGCTCCAGTGGACAGGAGGCGGCCAATCAGCCCATCAAGTCTGTACCAACTCTCTAACAGACCCCACTCTAACCCTGCGCATTTACCATGGATAATCATTCTAACCTGCACATCTTTGGACACTAAGGGACAGTTTTCCATGGTCTATCCCCCTAACCTGCACATCTTTGGACACTAAGGGACAGTTTACCATGGCCAATCCCCCTAACCTACACATTTTTGGACACTAAGGGACAGTTTACCATGGCCAATCCCCCTAACCTACACATTTTTGGACACTAAGGGACAATTTACCATGGCCAATCCCCCTAACATGATTGATTGGCTGCACCTGAGTGCTTGCCTTTGGAGAGAGAACCATTGCCGCTGTACGGGGAGGTTGTGTCTGGAGGATTCTCCCACACAATTCCCAACTTCTCACCAGAAGGAAGGAAGGACGGAGCCATCGCCCATTGTCTGAGAGCCATTGCTGCTGTACAGGGAGGTTGTGACTGGAAGATTCTCGCACACAATTCACAACTTCTCACCAGAAGGTCTCAGCTACCAATGTCTCCTAATTGACAGGAGGGCACTCCTAATTGACAGGGGGGCACTCCTAATTGACAGGAGGGCACTCCTAATTGACAGGGGGGCACTCCTAATTGACAGGGGGACACTCCTAATTGACAGGGGACACTCCTAATTGACAGGAAACTCCTAATTGACAGGGGACATTCCTAATTGACAGGGGGACACTCCGAATTGACAAGGGGACACTCCAAATTGACACGGGGACACTCCTAAATTGACAGGAAACTCCTACTTGACAGGGGGACACTGCTAATTGACAGGGGACACTCCTAAATTGACAAGGGACACTCCTGATTGACAGGGGGGGGCACTCCTAATTGACAGGGAGACACTCCTAATTGACAGGGGGAACTCCTAATTGACAGGAGGGGGGCTCTCCTAATTGACATGGAGGCCACTCCTAATTGACAGGGGACACTCCTAATTGACTGGGGGACACTCCTAATTGACAGGGGACACTCCTAATTGACAGGGGGACACTTCTAATTGACAGGGGGCACTCCTAATTGACAAAAGGAATTCCTCATTGACAGAGGCATTCCTAACTGACATGGGATCACTCCTAATTAGCAAGGGCACTCCTAACTAACATGGGCTCTTGATTTGACAGGGTGCTCCTAATTAACAGGGGACACTCCTTGTTGACATCGGGCACTCTCAATTGACATGGCACTTCTAATGTAGCCCAATCCATCACGTGAACCAGCCTGCCATCTATTGACTCTGCCTACACTTCCCACTGCCGTAGCAAATTAAGGATCCCACACACCCCAGACATTCCCTCTTCCACTTTCTTCCATCAGGAAAAAGGTGCAAATATCTGAGGTCACATACCAACCGACTCAAGAACAGCTTCTTCCCTGCTGCTGTCAGAATTTTGTATGGACTTACCTTGGATTAAATAGATCTTTCTCTGCATCCTTGTTATGACTGTAAAACTGCATTCTGCACTCTCCATTCCTTCTCTATAAATGGTGCGCCAGTATAGCGCACAAGAAATAATGCTTTTCACGGTATATTAATACATATGACAATAAGAAATCAAATCAAATCCAATCCAATTCATTTAGTTCCTCCGCAGGGAAATGAATCTAAGAATATGTTTCAATTTGAGTTTAGAAGATGGTGTATATACAGTTGGAAAGCAGTGTTTTTCTCTCTCTGTCTACTGGTTTTTGGAATTTCTGTTGTTTACTGAAGCTAAGGTTTCTGGCCTTCCTGGAGTAGAAAATCTGTTGTTGGTTGTTTGTTTGACTGGAATCTCCCTGGTGTTTGGGAAGTTGTTCTGACTCCAAGGATACCTGTGTGCCTCAAGAGAGCTGCAAAATTCAACCAAAGGCCTAAACTCCAGTGCTATGTGCAAAACCTGGGTTTTTTTGTGGGGGGGGAGGGGGGGTGCTTTTTTGTTGAAATGTTGTTTAGCTGTTAAGTTTATACAAACCATTTTTTTTTGGAATTAGAAAAAGTTATTGCTAATTTTCTTTCTACACCTGTTAACTGTACTCTTAAATAAACTTTGTTTGACAATAGTTCCTTAGTGGGCCAGTTGAATCATAGCTGAAGTGAAGCATCTCTGGCCTAAGCTAGCCAAATTCAAATGGCAGAATTTCTAACCTGAATTATAAGAATGGAAATGTGACAGAGGCAGGAATAATGAGAGACAGACCATGACTGACACAGAGAATGACACAGAGACAGACAGCAACTGAGACAAAAAGCAAAGAGAGACAGAGAATGTGAGGGATGAGAAATGGAGGGAGAGAGCACATGAAAAAGAGATAGACCAAAAAAAAAACAAAGTAACAGGGAGTGAGTCAGAGAGAAAGAGAGAGAGAGAGGGAGGGAGGGAGAGAGAAAGAGAGAGAGAGAGAGAGAGGGGGGGGGGTGGGGTTACTGGGATGGTCATAGAGGTTTTCAGCATGGAAACAGGCCTTCTGGCCAACTTATCCATGATGCCCAGTTTTTTACCATTAAACATCTCCCAATTGCCCACGTTTAACCCATATCCCTTTATTCCAATCTTATCCATGTAACTGTCTGATGTAGGGTGGCTAAATTTGGCTAAATTAATTTATAAAATGGGTGCAGTTTGTGAAATTTGTGAAGAGCCTGCCAACAGCAAAATACAGCAGGGCTGATGGGATGAGGTAGGGGACTGAGCTGTAAAGCTGAGTTTGTAATGATGTAAAGAATAGATGTAAATAATTGTGAAAATGCTAGATGGGAAATGAAGTGTATAACCCTTTAAAAGCTGGTTTCGAGTTTGGTGCTCGGATGCAGATTACACATTGACTCTCAGTTGCAACATCTGTTTTGAGGTTGCCTTAGTGAGAGCTTTTGCATTTTAATAGCCTATCAGTTTAATGAAAAAAAAACAATTGGCTATTAAGACCTATCAGATTTTAATTTGCTGTTATTGACAACGTCAGACAAATCGTGGCATAAGTAAATTGCAAGATCGTCACAAGTATAAAGGCCGTAGCAACAACCATCTCAAAAGAATATCTCAAGAGCCAGGACCAGGGCCCAGATCAATTGGAGCAGGTAAAGGAAGTCAGGGGTAGTTAGATCAAGTGAAACAGTTTTTAACTCTGCCAGTTTCAGGCATGTTTTAAGAGATCTCACCAGCTAACCAGCTAAATGTACAAATCAGACACTGCTTACAGAAATCAGACAACTGCAGAAGAACTCCAACTTCAATCAAGCCTGGTTGTAAATTGTCTTTGAGTGACTAAAATTCTATTATTACTGTTTTGATAAATGAATGTTCCTTTATTTATTTGAACAATATGACAGTTAAACCTTCCTTTAGTGTCGCTTGTTTAATTAAAATTTCGGCTGGGTAAATAAAATAACTTGTTAATTACTACTTAAACCAAGTATCAGGCCTTCATATCAGTAAAACTCTAAACGTTAACGTTGAACAGTTAACACCATCCCAAACACGTTTACCAGATTCTGAAGTGAGGAAAAGAGAATTAACTTCTTGTTGTAACAACAGTGCCTGCATTCCAGATGACAATGTTTCCACTGAATGTGGAAACGTCATCAGCAATTGTCAGGATCAAGATAGCTACCGATATCTATTTGATTAATAGAACAATCCAACTCCAAGCTCATAACATAGGTACAAGGCCACAATAAGGGTTTTATCAGGGTCGGATGAGTGTTACGTCAATTCGAGTCGGTGGGAATCATTCTCCAGTCTCACTGTTCAGTGTCCTGTGTTGCTGGCCAACAGGAGGTAGGTTATATCTCTAATTAATCATAGAAACCCTACAGTACAGAAAGAGGCCCTTTGGCCCATCGAGTCTGCACCAACCACAATCCCACCTAAGCCCTACCCCCACATCCCTACACATTTTACCCACTAATCCTCTAACCTATGCATCGACGGTCAATTTAGCATAGCCAATCAACCTTACCCGCACACCTTTGGACTGTGGGAGGAAACCCACGCAGACACGAGGAGAATGTGCAAACTCCACAGAGAGAGCGACCTGAGCCAGATTGTTGTATCGTGGGGCGGGGGGGGGGGGTCCTTAATAATGGACTCCAGAGAGTTCTCCAGCAGGGCAAAGGGAGACAGATCACTCTCTAGTTGGTTGGGGGTTGGGGGAGGAGGGAGGCCTGAGTATTGCCTGGTGGGGGTGAGATGAGGGGGGTGAGGGGAGGGAGGACCACTGCCACTCTGCGTGTGATCGATGGGGGGGAAGGTGGGCAGGGGACCACAATCGGTAGTGGGGGTGGGATAGGGGCAGGTGGCTAACCGGGACAGTTATGTTGTGGGGGGGTTGGGGTGGTGTCTGCTGGGGCCCATCACTCCCGCTTTTCACTCCCAAGCCACTTTATCTGCTTTTTGTGGCCCAAGAGTTATTTGACAGGAGCACATTTTTCAATTTTGTTTCCTCACTGCACATGATATTTCAAAGCTCTGACTGTTTCAGTGCGATAAGCCCCCGCCCACAACCCAATCCACACTTGCATCTTTTTTTCCAGGTTAACTGCACCAGGGAACAGATTTCCAGGTCGGATCTGAATTTCGCCCCGATTCAGCATTTAGAACAAAAAATGATAAAATCGGGCCCATTGCCCGCAATCTCATGCACTTTACCTTTACATAGTCGACATCTATGAGGGATATCGTTGAAAGCCTTCTGAAAGTCTAAATAAACCACATCCACTTATACTCCTTGGCCCACCCTACTGGTCTCATCCTCAAAAACATCCAATACATTTATGAAGAATGATTTCCGTCCTGTAAATCCATGCTAACTTTGTCTGATTTCACCACTGATTTGTAAATTCCGTGCTATGAAATCCTTGATAATGGATTCCAGAGACCTCTCCAGTAGTGACATTGTGCTCACTAGTCTATAACCCCCTGTTATTTTATTCTCAGTGCTCACTCGATGAAGGAGAAGCACTCTGAAAACCCGTGCTACCAAATAAGCTGTTGGATTTTAACCTGGTGTTGTGAGACTTTTTTACAATGGCCACCTCAGTCCGACACTCCACAGCATGGCTTCCACCAACATCGCAAACTGCCTCTTTAAGCACAGTTTACCTCTGTAATTCCACTGTGTTCCATTGATTCCGCCAGTTAGCTTTCATTCCTGACGGCTGACAACAGCTCCACAAACAAATTATAGTCGGCTATAGTATTCGAGGGATGGATGGAGAGAACGTTGTTGAGTATATTCAGTGGGGATTTCTCATTCTGTATATGAATGGCCCGACTAGACAGGGGGCAAAACTTCACCTCCTCTTGGGAAATAATGGAGGACAGGTGACAGAGGTATCAGTGAGGGATCACTTTGGGACCAGTGACCATAATTCCATTAGTTTTAAGATAGCTATGGAGACTGATAGGTCTGGCCCAAAAGATAAAATTCTAAATTGGGGAAAGGCCGATTTTAATGGTATCAGGCAGGAACTTTCAAAGAGATTTCCAGGTCTGTTGGGGGAGTCTGTGGAAAGGCAAAATGACGTCTGAGAAATGGGAGGCTTTCAAAAGTGTGTTAACCAGGATTCAGGGGAAGCACATACATCTTAGAGTGAAGGGCAAGGTGGTAGAAGTAGGGAACCCTGGATAACTCGGTACATTGGGGCTCTGGTCAAGGAGATGAAGGAGGCACATGGCAAGCATATGTAACTGTGATCAAGTGAATTCCTTGAAGAATATAAGGGATGTAGGAGTAGAGTTAAGAGAGAAATCGGAGGGGGGTGCGGGGGGGGAACAAAAAGGAGACACGAGATTGTCTTGGCAGATATGGCAAAGGAGAACCCAAAGAGCGTCTGCTAATGAAGGGCAAAAGAGTAACCGGCGAGAGAGTAGGGCCTCTTAAGGATCAACGAGGTCATCTATGTGTGGATGGGTGAAATCCTAAATGATAGTATTTACTGTTGAGACAAGCATGGATGTTAGGGAACTTGGGGTAAAAATAGTGATGTCTTGAGGAGCGTACATATTACAGAGAAGGAGCTGCTGGAAGTTACAAAGCGCAACAAGGTAATAAATCCCAGGACCTGATGAAATGTATCCCAGGACATTGTGGGAGGCGAGGTTGGGAAATTGTGGGCTCCCTAGCAGAGATATTTGAATTATCGATAGTCACAGATGTGGTTAGAGGGTGCCAAATGTTTGTGCCTTTGTTTAAAAAGGACTGCAGGGAAAAGCCAGGAAACTACAGGCTGGTGAGCCTCACATCGTGGTGGTAAGCTGTTGGAAGGTATTTTGCGAGGCAGGATCTACAGGCATTTAGAGACACAAGGACTGATTAGGGACAGTCAGCATGGCTTTGGGATTGGAAAATCATGTCTCACAAACTTGATTGAGTTTATTGAAGGGGTAACAAAAAGTTAGATGAAGGCACTACAGTTGATGTTGCCAAAATGAACTTTAGCAAAGCATTTGACAAGGTAACACATGAGAACGTGATTAAATCTCATGTGATCCAAGGTGAGGTAGCTACAAGAATATAAAATTGTCTTGATGACAGGTGGTTGTATAGGGATTTTTTTTTTTCAAATTGGAGGCCTGTGACCAGCGGTGTGCCTCAGGGATCAGTGCCGGATTCACTGTTATTTGTCATTGATGTTAACGACTTGCATGGAATATAGGAGGCACGGGTAGTATGTTTGCAATGACACAAGGATTGGTGGTATAGTGTACAATGAATGTTATCTTGGGTTGCGACGGGATCTTAATCAAATGGGCCAGCGGACTGATGAATGGCAGATAGAGTTTAATTTTGATCAATGCAAGGTGATGCATTTGTTTTTAGATTGAACCAGGGCAAGAATTACTCAGTTAGTAGTAAGGCACTGGGGAGAGTTACAGAGTAAAGTTAGTTAGGGGTACAGGTTCTTATCTCCTTGAAGGTGGAGGTGGACTGAATAGGAAAGGAGGCATTCAGTGTGCTTTGTTTCATTGGTCAGAACATTGAATACAGGTTGGGACGTCTTGCTGAAGTTGTACAAGACAACGGTAAGGCCACACTTGGTATACTGTGTAAGGACTGGTCACTCTATTATAAAAAGGATATTATCAAACTAGAAAGAGAGCAGAAAAAAAATCTAGGATACTGCTTGTCTGTTCCCCAGTGACCCCCTCTCACAATCTCCTCAAGGTGCACCTTGTCTGTCCTGGTGTATCAGTGTCATCTCACACACTCCTCAAGGTGATCTTTCTCTCTCTCTCTCCCAGTATTCAGTGTCCCTCTCTCACAATCTCCTCAAGGTGCTGCTTGCCAGTCCCGGTTTCCCAGTGTCCTCCTCTCACACCCTCCTCAAGGTGGTGTCTGTCTGTTCGATGTTCCACTGTCCATTCCCACACTCTCCTCGCGGTGCTGCTTGTCTGTCCCGGTGTCCCCCTCTCACATTCTCCTCGTGGTGCTGACTGTCAGTCCCAGTGTGCTGTGTTCTCCTTTTGCACTCTCCTCAATGTAAAGCTTGTCAGTCCTGGTGTCCCAGTGTCCTGCTTTCATACACTCCTCAATTTGCTGCTTCTCTGCCCGGTGTCCTACTGCCCACCTCCCACACTTTCCTCAAGTTACTGCTTGTCTGTCCCAGTATCAACCTCTCACACTCTCCTCAAGCTGCTGACTGTCTGCATCAGTGCCTCAGTATCCCCTCTCACACTCTCCTCAAGGAGCTGCCTGTCTGTCCTGGTGTCTCAATGTCCCCCATGCACAGTCACCTCAAGTGCTGTCTGTCACGGTCACCTGCATCCCCCTTTCCCATTCTCCTCAAGGTGATGATGGTCTGTCACGGTGTCCCAATTTCCACCTCTCACATTCTCCTCAAGCGGCTGACTTTCTGTCTTGGTGTCGTCTCACACTCTCTTCAAGGTTCTGCTTGTCTGTCCCAGTGTCCCAATGTCCAACTCTCACACTCTCTTCAAGGTGCTGGCTGCCTGTCCCAGCATCCCCCTCACACTCTCCTCAAGGTGTGGTCTACCTGTCCCAGAGTCCCACTGCCCTTCTCCCACACTCCCCTCAACACACACATGCTTCCTTACAATGAAAAATGCTGAGAAAGTTTGACATGAAACCTCTTGATAAGATTGTATTGTAACACTGAGAGTTAGTTCTATCTAATGACTCTCACTGAGATTGTACTGTAAGTAACACAGAGTGATTGATCTGTGTGCTGCTTCTTACAAGTTATTTCCGTAAATAAGTTATACATAACATCATGTGCAGTCTGAATTTAGTGGACTATATCAGTCCTGATTAATGTTAACCTCATCTAAAACCCACACCCTTGATAACCATAGGAAAATCCAGTATTGGAGCAGAATTAGAACATTAGGCCCACTCAGCCATTCAATTCTGGCTGATAAGTTTCTCAAACTCATTCTCCTGCTTTTTCTCCCCCAGCAACCCTTGATGCCTTTATCAGAGAAGAACCTATCTATATCTGTCTTAAATACACTCAATGACCTGGCCTCCATACTATTTCAATGAGTCTTGAAATATTGAAAGTCTAGCCCGCCATTATTTTCAACTTCCCATACCTAACTGACCCTCAAAAGCCCATCTAGGCTGTAAATTTTCTACTCTGGGTATAAGGAGTGTTGGATTGAAGGGGGTTAAGTGAAATTGTTTGTTTAGTGACTGTAATTGATGTGAGTCTCCGTGGATCCGACCAGTGTGCCTGGAGGGATTTTCCTCTTCTATTAATAAGGGATTCCATTTAACGGGTAGTCCTACTGAATCAGCGGGAGCTAAAACCCTGATACTAACCGAGATTAGTGGCTGTGGAGGGAGAGGGAAAGAGAGGAGAGATCAGGATCTGGAAGAAATGAATTGGAATCTTCCAAGAATGGATCAGAACAGAGTCATTGACTTACAGAGGTTAATGGTGTCATAGAGACATAGAGGACTTCCCTCTGCTATTAATAAGGGATGCCGGTCAATGTGTTGTCCCACTGAGTCAGGGGATCAACATCTCCAACACTAACAGAGATCAGCAACTGTGGAGAGAGAGGGAACGAGAGGAGAGATCAGAATCTGGGAAGAAAGAACACAGAACAACACAGCACAGGAACAGGCCCTTCGGCCCTCCAATCCAGCAGCAATGGACTGGAATCTTCCAACAATGGATCAGAATCTGGGAACAATGAACTGGAATGTTTCAACAATGGATCAGAATCTGGGAACAATGGATTGGAATGTTTCAACAATGGATCAGAATCTGGGAACAATGGATTGGAATGTTCCAACCAAGGATAAGAGTTTATTCCTGTGGATTTCTGGGCTTACTACAAATGATTTATGGATAACATTAGTTGATCGGATTGAATATCTACTGAAGACAATGCAATGCTTTTACTATCCCCTCCTGGCTATTATTGGTGTTCCGGGTAAGTACCTGGCAGGAATTGTACCGGCCTGACCACCACGGGAATCGGGGCAGGTGAGGGGCAGAGCATGGGAAGGTTTGTTGGACACAGGTGGGATTCTGCAGCTTCAGGAAGAGCGAGGCTGTGAAGTCCCTGTGTGTCCAGTTCCTAATTCTAGAAAGGCTGTTTAACTGTATTGATTTTCTTGTTATTTACTGTACTCGGTTTGCTGCTCTTGTTGTTTCTGTTGATTCTCTGTATCCAGTTATTAATTCTTTCAGCCACTGATAATTGTCTCAGGACTATGGGCTAGGATGTCTTCTGTATGCTGTGACTTTCTATAGATATGTTACATCAAACGCTGTTCCATCGTGGGTAAAAGATTGATACAGAAACCTTTCTACACTCTACTTATAACACTAGTTCACTACTAATCACCCTCTCAGTGACGAGGCCGCAGAACCCATTTTATTGGTCATATGTGCACAGCAAGATCTCACAGAGAGAGCACATGTTTTGTAAAGTTTCAAGTTTCTTCCTTCGTGTGAACATGAACAATGAACATGAGCAATGAAGTTACCGTTAAAGCCCTGAGGCACGGTACTCCTGTGCCTGTTCATGTACACTGAGGGAAAATCTAGCCTGGCCAATGCAAGTAACCTGTATAACATGCAGAGTGTGGGAGGAAACCGGACCAATTGGAGGAAACCCAGGCAGGGAGAACGTGCAAACTCTGCACACACAGTACCCAAGCCTGAAGTTAAATCAGGGCCCTGGTGCTGTGAGGCAACGATGCTGTCCCCCCGTGCCCCCACAAACTCTCTTAGATTCACAGGAAAACAAACAGACAGACACATCCAAACGCACTTATAAAAATACACACATTTGCTGACAGAAGCAATCAGATTTAAGCACTTACCCCCATTCACACACATATTCAAGAGCCAAAATTGCTGTAACACTCCAGAACAATGCACACTTAGGAATACACATACAGTGCTCTCTTCCTCTCTATCTCTCTCAGAAACACACACACAAATGGGGGGAGGATGAGTTTGCAGATACTCTTTGCCCATTGATGGGTGAGAATTAAAACCTCATGACAGCCTCAAACTCAGGGGCACGCTCGATTTCTCACCTCTTGTGACCTCACCTGCAACGGGTAAGCGGTGGATTCAGTCTCCCACCCATTTCTGGCAAGATGCTGAATAAATTATTTAAATTTATTTTAAAACAAATTAAAATAAAATTGGTGAACCCAGGATGCAATTGTGGGGCACACTTACCTTTCCAGCCTCATCGGGAGAGCTTGTGTCGGGTGGGAAAACAACAGGCCCCCACGTACGAGGACAAGTCATGAGGATCTAACCAGAAGGCCACTGGGGACACCTGGAAAGGTCGCTGGCAAAGGTAGGTGCCCCTTGAGCAGTGCCCGTGTGGCACTGTCCACTGGAGAGTATTGGGGATGGGGCCTGAAGTGTCTGGGCCAATGGGCCGTGGCCTGCAGAGGCAGGACCTGAAGGCAGCTTGGGGAGCAGGCCGATCTGGGAGAGAGGACGGCCCAATGTTATTTTGCACATGAATTGGTGGTGGGGTGGGGGCCTGCCCTGCCACTCTGCATGCCACCGGTGGAGTAGGGAGTACAGCCCCACTGCCAAATAGCACATGATTTTTGAGGGCGTAGGGGGTCTGGCTTCCACCTTACACACGGTTTGTGGGGTAGATTAGTCCCCAGTGTCACTCTGAACGTCGTTGCCAGGGGAGTTAAAGGGTCCTGTTGCCACTCTGCACATGACTGGTGGGATTGGACAGCCTACAGCCACTCTGCACACCATCAGTGAGGAGAGGGGGCCTCGCTGCCTCTCTGCATGCACAGTGGGGTAGGGAGGGGGACTCGCTGCCTCTCTGTGTGCACAGTGGGATAGGGAGGGGGACTCACTGCCTCTTTGCATGCTCTGTAGGTTAGGGGGTCTCACTGCCTCATTGCATACACAGTGGGGTAGGGAGGGGGTCTCGCTGCCTCACTGCAAACACAGTGGGGTAGGGAGGGGGTCTCACTGCCTCACTGCATACACAGTGGGGTAGGGAGGGGGTCTCGCTGCCTCACTGCATACACAGTGGGGTAGGGAGGGTGTCTCTCTGCCTCACTGCAAACACAGTGGGGTAGGGAGGGGGTCTCGCTGCCTCACTGCATACACAGTGGGGTAGGGAGGGGGTCTCGCTGCCTCACTGCAAACACAGTGGGGTAGGGAGGGGGTCTCGCTGCCTCTCTGCATGCACAGTGGGGTAGGGAGGGTGGCCTTGCTGCCTCTCTGCATGCACAATGTGTCGGGGCAAGGTCTTGCTGCCTCACTGCATACACAGTAGAACATAGAACAGAGAACATTAGAGCGCTGTACAGGCCCTTCGGCCCTCGATGTTGCGCCGACCAGTGGAACCAATCTCATGACCCTCTAACCTAAACTATTCCAATGTTAGTTTAGGTTAGAGTTGGATTAAAACCAGTTAGTGCTTTGTATTCATACAAAAAACACAATAACATTGGAATGAATTGTATCTGGAGATGATTGTACATCTCAGAGAGAGAACATTCAGCTGACATGAACCGAGTGAGGTTCCTGCTGTGTTGATGCTGATTGGTGAACTGTAATATTTGGTTCTGAAAGAGTTGAACAGTTAACTGTGGAATTCACAGCTATTTCCTTCCTTGCTGGTGAGAAGCCGGTTTGTGTTCATTGGAATTGGCGCAGGTGATGCAAGTGCTGTCGACCTAAAGATCGATTGATTGGGTTTTGAGGAGAGTTGGATCAATAACTCTTAATTATCGAAGACAGCGCGAACATTTCTTTAAACAGGAGCAAAGCTGTCACTCTCAGGCTACGGTCCCACTCTGTGCAAAAGTGAAACGAGATATATTGTTGTTGACATCTGTAATCTGTCTTTGTTTCTGTACAGGGGGGATATGTACTTCACGGTAATGTTAACAGGATTGTTATCTAACAAAAAGGTTACTCTGAAATCAATAGCTGCATTAACTCAGGGTTCAAGTGTTTAGCGTGTGGGGAAGGCTGAGGGAGAGTCTAACAGCATCATGAATCTGGGCAGTACGGTAGCACAATGGTTAGCACTGCTGCTTTACAGCTCCAGGGACCTGGGTTCGATTCCCGGCATGGGTCACTGTCTGTGTGGGTTTCCTCTGGGTGCTCTGGTTTCCTCCCACGGACCAAAGATGTGCGGGTTAGGTTGATTGGCCATGCTAAAAATTGCCCCTTAGTGTCCAGGGATGCGTTGGCTAGAGGGATTAGTGGGTATAATATGTAGGGATATGGGGGTACAGGCTGGGTGGGATTGTGTTTGGTGCAGACTTGATGGGCCGAAGGGCCTCTTTCTGCACTGTGGGGTTCTATGATTCTATGAACCATAGCTGGCTATAGATGATTCTCAATACCAGCAAACCCCACATGGGACATTGGGAAAAGATTTGATGTGTATGCTCAGTTAGTCGGTGGTTCAGTTACAGGAAGAGGAAGTGATGTATATTGGCAGAAGAGGATGTATTTGCTTCCTTGTATCACAGCTGTGCTCCTCTACCAATGCTTGTCAGTAACAATGGCAGTAACTTTTAGTCGTGTTATTTTAATTGGCTGAATAATATTGGGACTTTCTGGATATCAAAGCCCAGGGATCAATCCTTGTGTTAGCTTCTTCCTTGTTCCTTCAATTACTGGCACATGACAAGACTCAGTCAATGCGAGACTTAAACCACGCAGAAGTCTTGGCCCTGAGCTCTGGAATCCCCTCCTCTGAACCCCTCCCTCTCCCTGTCTGTCTATCTGTCTCTCTGTGTGTCTGTGTCTGTCTCTCTCTCTCTGTGTCTGTCTGTCTGTCTGTCTCTCTCTCTGTGTCTGTCTGTCTCTCTCACTCTTTCTGTGTCTGTCTGTCTGTCTCTCTCTCTCTCTCTCTGTGTCTGTCTCTCTCTCTCTCTCTCTCTGTGTCTGTGTGTCTGTGTCTGTCTCTCTCTCTCTCTCTGTCTCTATAAAACTTTTGACTGACGTGTGGTTCTCCTGTCCTGACATTTCCTGTATTTGATGTGCTGTTCTGTTTAGTTTGATGGTGACTCGGTGTGGGTCTGTTGTGAAGATGTTTCAGTGTGACGATTTCAGTTTGAGATCCCAGTTACTCTTCCCCATCCTGCTCTCGGAGCCGCAATGTTGTGGAAGGATTGTTATTGTTTACAATCTTTTATTTTCAAAAATTGCCTTGACTCTGCAATGAAAAATGCAAACTCCCTCAAGTGAGTGAGGAGGATGGCTGATGGGCTGAATGGCCTCCTCCTGTACTGTAGGGTAAGTGACTGAGTGAACCACTCACCTGATGAAGGGGCAGTGCTCCGAAAGCTCATGATTCCATATAAACCTGTTGGACTTTATCCTGGTGTTGAGAGACTTTACCATGCCCATCCCAGTCCAGCACCGGAATTTCCACATCATATTGGGGAAGATTAGGGTTCAGGGTCATTTAAATGAGGCATGTCACTGGGTCAGCAAACTAAATGCCAACCCCAGCAGGTGCCGCTGGATTGATGATCCTAGTGCAGTGCTGAGGAGGTGCTATACTCTCTTTTGGTTAAGACTTGAATGAGTGTTTCACTCAGGCAGCTGGAGAGTGCTAGCTCTGAGTTCCTGTGTGGAAACGAGTGGCTGGGGTAAGTGTCAACTGATTGAAGGTGAATTCTCTGGCAGTTAAGTGCAAAGAGATGTTGGGAGGGTGAGATTCGGTGTTTGAGGTTTAAGTATAAAGTTGCAGCCAGCTGCCAGAGCTCAAAGCTGGGTGCAGCAAGAGGTCAGAAATAAGGACTTGTCAAACCTGACTGTGTCCAAGGACAACACAGAGCTCCTAAACAAAAGACAGCATCTCTGACAATGCAGCACATCCTCAACACTGCACGAGCTATCAGTCTCCATCTGTAGTGCTCCGTCCTGGAGAGGGGTTTGGATCTGTAAGTTTATTTAATTTATTTATTAATGTTACAAGTAAGTTACTGTGAAAATCCTCGCCACACTCCAGCACCTGTTCGGGTACACTGAGGGAGAATTTAGCGTGTGTTTTATATGCTCTGTCTGAGGCCGGAACTCTCCATTCACCTGACGAAGAGGGTGACCCCTCGAAAGCTTGTGAGTTTACTATCAAATAAATCGGCTGGACTAAAACCTGCTGTTGTCAGACTTTTTACTGTGTTTACCCCAGTCCAGCGCCGGCACATCCACATCACGTTAGGATCCAGCCATAGATGAGAGGAGCTGAGGCCCAGGCCATGGAGTCTGGAGATGAGTTTTGTGAAATAATGGAATTCTCCACTTGCCTGGATGAGCGTAGCTCCAGCAACGCTCAAGGAGCTCGACACTATCTATGTGGCATGATAGCACGGTGGGTTAGCTTTGCTGCCTCACAGCTCCAGGGTCCTGGGTTCGATTCCCAGCTCGGGTTACTGTCTGTGTGGAGTTTGCACATTCTCCTCTTGTCTTCGTGGGTTTCCTCCGGGTGCTCTGGTTTCCTCCTACAGTCCAAAGATGTGTGGGTTAGGTGCATTGGCCGTGCTAAATTGCCCTTTAGTGTTCCAGGATACATAGGTTAGAGGGATGAGCAGGGTAAATATGTGGGATTACGGGATAGGGCCTGGGTGTGATTGTTGTTGGTGCAGACTGGATGGGCTGAATGGCCTCCTTCAGCACTGTAGGGATTCTGATTTCTGTGGGTTTCTACGATTGGAGAAAGCAGCCCGTGTTTGCTGCCCCATCCACAAACTTTCACTCCTTCCACCTTTGACAGTGTCTGTGTACCATCTACAAGGTGCATTCACTAATGTTCCTCAGACAGGACCTTCCAAACTCTCAACCTCCAGCGTCCAGAAGGACAAGAGCAGCAGACACATGGAACACCACCACCACCTGGAGATTCCCCTCCAAGTCACTCACCACCCTGACTTGGACATATATCCCTCAGTTCATAACCCTCAGGACCTGAAATACCTCGATCTACTCTCCTGTCATTCTTCTTTTCACTGAGGAAAACAGACCCAATCTCTCCAATCTATCCTCATAGTTCCTTATCCCAGGAACCATCCTTGTGAATCTCCTCTCCAATATCTTCACATCCTTCCTCAAGCCTGGCTCCTAGAAATGGACATGAGGACTAACTGGTGTTTCACACAAGCTCAGCATGATCTCCTCACTCTTAGAACATAGAACATTACAGCGCAGAACAGGCCCTTCGGCCCACGATGTTGCGCCGACCAGTTAAAA
>JARDVH010000185.1:97323-111488 GCA_030324005.1 Negaprion brevirostris
GAGTTTTGTACAGTTGTAACATGACCTCACGGCTCCGAAATTCAATCCCTCTACCAATAAAAGCCAACACACCGTACGCCTTCTTAACAACCTTATCAACCTGGGTGCCAACTTTCAGGGATCTATGCACATGTACTCTGCTCATCCACACTACCTAGAGTCCTTCCATTAGCCCCATATTCTGTACTCCTGTTATTCTTACCAAAGTGAATCACCTCACAGTTTTCCACATTAAACTCCATCTGCCACCTCTCAGCCCAGCTCTGCAGCTTATCAATATCCCTATGCAAACTGTAACATCCATCCTCCCGGTTTACAACTCCTCCGACTGTAGTGTCATCCGCAGATTTACTAACCCATCCTTCTACGCTCTCATCTAGGTCATTTATAAAAATGACAAACAGCAGTGACCCCAAAACAGATCCTTGAGGTACACCACTTGTAACTGAACTCCAGGGTGAATATTTCCCATCAACCACCCCTCTGTCTTCTATCAGCTAGCCAATTGCTGATCCAAACCGTGAAATCACCCTCAATCCCATGCATCTGTATTTTCTGCAGTAGGTAAAGTGGGATAGGAAGTGGCTTTGCTGTCTCTCTGCATGCACAGTGAGGTAGGAAGAGGGTCTCTCTGCCTCTCTGAATGCACAGTGGGATGGGGAGGGGGTCTCGCTGCCTCTCTGCATGCACAATGTGTAGGGGGAAGATCTTGTTACCTCATTGCATGCACAGTGGATGGTGGGGGGGGGTGCTTCCTGCCTCTCTGCATGCACAGTGGGGTAGGGAGGGGGTCTCGCTGCCTGTCTGCATGCACCGTCGGGTGGGGGGGGGGCTTCCTGCCTCTCTGCATGCACAGTGGAGTAGGGAGAGGGTCTCGCTGCCTCTCATCATGCACCGTGGGGTTGGGGGGGGGGTCTCGCTGCCTCTCTGCATGCACAGTGGGGTTGGGGGGGGGGCTTCCTGCCTCTCTGCATGCACAGTGGGGTAGGGAGGGGGTCTCGCTGCCTCTCTGCATGCACAGTGGGATAGGGAGGGGGTCTCGCTGCCTCTCTGCATGCACAGTGGGGTAGGGAGGGGGAGGCTTCCTGCCTCTCTGCATTCACCGTGGGGTAGGGAGGTGGACTTTCTGCCTCTCTGCACGCATAGTGGGGCAGGGAACAGTGACCTACAGTCACTCCACATGCAAAGGGGAAGGGGCAAGTGATTGGTCCGGGTGGTGGGGTGGGGGTGGCACTGTATCCAGTTGGGGTCGCTTCCTGAAGAGTTGCTGCCCCCAGACTATCTGAGGCAGGTGCTATGTTGAAGCTAGCTGCAGGAGCAGAGAGCTAACACATGTCTCTCTCAAACCAGGCAGCATCCTGGTGAATCTCCTCTACCCCGTCTCCAGTGCAATTACATCCTTCCTGTAGTGTGATGACCAGAGCTGCAGACAGTACTATTGCTCTGGTCTAACCAGCATTTTATACACTTCCATCATAACCTCCAGCTCTTATATTCTACACTGCGGCGGCTAAAGGCAACTGCCCTACATGTTGTCGTAACCACCTCATCTACCTGTCTTGCTGCCTTCATACATGTTCATATATGCTGCCCAAATTCATTCTGGTCCTCTGTTCTTCCTCACTCTCTACTGTTCATTGCACATTTTGTTGTGCTCCTGGTTGTGCCAAATGCAAGGCCTCACATTTTTCAACTTTAAGTTCTATTTGCCGCCCAGACCAGCCTGCCGCTTTCCTTGGCATGGTGGCACCGTGGTTCGGACTGCTCCCCCACAACTTCAGGGACATGTGTTCTATTCCTGGCTTTGGTCAATGTCTGTGTGGAGTTTGCACATTCTCCCTGTGTCTGCATGGGTTTCTTCTGCGTGCTCCACTTTCCTCCCACAGTCCAAAGATGTGTGGGTTAAGTGGATTGCCCAGGTTAAATAGTCTTTAGTGTCAGGGAGACTCGCCATGTTAAATGAATGGGGTTATGTGGATAGGGCCTCGTTGGAATTATGGTGGGTGCAGATTCTGCACTGTAGGATTCTATGATTCCTGGAATAGAAGGTTTTCCTCCTCAATACACCACCAATTTTTGTATCATCTGTGAACTTACTGATCATACCTCACACATTTATGTCTAGACCGTAATGTGCACTACAAACAGCAAAGGACCCAGCCTCGATCCCCATGGAACCCCACTGGAAGAAGTCTCACAACACCAGGTTAAAGTCCAGCAGGTTTATTTGGTAGCAAACACCACTAGCTTTTGGAACACTGCTCCAGGATCACCTGATGAAGGAGCAGTGCTCTGAAAACTAGTGCCTTGTGTTACCAAATAAACATGTTGGACTTTAAACTGGTGTTGTGAGATTTTTAACTGTGTTTACCCTAGACCAACACCGGCATCTCCACATCATGAACCCCACTGGACACAGGCTTACAGTCACAAAAACAACGATCGACCATCGCCCTCTGCCTCCTGCCACTCAACCAATTTTGAATGTAATTTACCAAGTTGCCCTGGATCCCATCTGCTATCAGGTTCTTGTCCCCATATGGAAGTTGTCAAAAGCTTTTATCATTTCCATATAGACAACATCCATACACTTCCCTCATCTACTCACACAGTCGCCTCATCAATAAATTCCAGCAAATTGTTAGACATGATCTGCCCCGATAAAGCCATGCTAATTATTGTTCATAAATTCTTATCACTCGAAGTGGAGATTAATTCTGACCCTCAGATTGTTTTCCAATCATTTCTGTTCCGCAGATATGGTGATGATGGTGTCTTGGGCGTGATCTTGGGTGTCTCCAGGACACCTAGTAGGATGGCAGCATGGCACAGTGGTTAGCACTGCTGCCTCACGGCATCAGGTTCAATCCCCGGGATCCCATCGTCACTAGCGAAGCTTTGTTTTTATTTTGAAAACAACTCAATTCTCATGTATTGCCTGTTGGGATTTTTCCTTTTACAAGAATGTGTGGTTTCTTTCTTGAAAGGATCCACTTTGAGAAGGTCCAGTTTCTCACAGCCCCCCAGTGTCCACATTGAGCCTTGTAAATTCATTCTCGAACAAAGCCGTACTGTGTAAATCACCAACCTCCATAAGGTCATTGGTAAGGCCAGGCACATTGTGCTAATGTTCCAATTTGAGATGTGAAAGACTGATTTGTTTTGATTTGATTTGGATTGATCTGATTTATGATTTTCACTGATATTAGTGTACAGTGAAAAGTATTGCTTCTTGAATGCTATACAGACAAAGCATATGTACATAGTGAAGGAGAGTATTAAATGTAATATTGCAGTCACAGCTAAGGAGTAGAAAAAGATCATCTTAACGCGATGAAGGTCCATTCAAACGTTTGATGGCGGCAGAGAAGAAGCTGGAGAAGAAGAAGATTTCTTTTGGTCTTCTCAGAAAGTAGAGGAGTTTGTCGGCTTTCTTAACTGTAGTATCTTGTGTTCAGTGCCAATCGAGCGTGAGATTACTGCCTCTTCCTGTGACGTCCTAACGGTGGCCACGATGCTCTAATCTCCTCTCCAGCGTCCAGTCCTGGGTAAATATAATAGAGATTCTGATCTGCCGAGGCGTCAGGGTCTCCCTCTGTGAGTATTGTCCAGAGGAAAGGGTGAACCCAGCACTGTTTGGTACCAGCTCTGCTGCAGGGGTGTTCAGTGAGGTGTCTGAGAGACAACAGGACTCCAGTCTGGATATTCTCCCAGGGTTTACTCCCTCAACCGTATTACCCTCCAAATCTCACACAAGGTAGAGGGGCTATTTACCTGCAGCGGAGTGAGGGTCAATGTTGTGGACTCCCCAGAAAACTCTCTCCGAAATATATACCATTGCATTGCTACCATTGAGCAGCATGGTGGCACAGCGGTTATGACTGCTGACTCAGGAACTGGGTTCAATTCCAGGCTTGGGTCACTGTTTGTGTAGAGCTTGGACCTTCTCTCCGTGTCTGCATGATTCTCATCCAGATGTTCCACTTTACTCTCACACTGCAAAAGACATGCAGCTTTTTAAAAAGAGATTTAAATGACTGTTTTTTTGTGCGTACATTTTTTTTTAACCCTTTCTCAGTTTAAATGGTAACTTCCTCCTCTGAACCATGTCTCATTGTTTCCCTTTATTTCCTTCCTGACAGTGAACATAATCACAATTGTGACGCTGACGAGGAGAAACTGTGGTCTGTCCAAATGTGTCACTCGTTACCTGGTGGCCATGTCAGTGGGGGATCTGCTGGTCGCTATTCTCGACCTGATATTGAGGCACATTCCCATTGTTTATCCTCGACAGTTTCGTTTCTTGCTATGGGTCCCCTTGTGTAACATCCACGCCGCCCTGCTTTACGCAGCCGCTGACTGTTCTGTCTGGTTCACCGTCACTTTCACCTTTGATCGATTTGTGGCCATTTGCTGCCCCAAGCTGAAAAGTAAATATTGCACTGAGAAATCGGCGGCTGTGGTTCTGGGAACAGTGACGGTGCTGAGCTGCTTGAAGAATATTTTCTGGTATTTTATGTTATTAAGTGGATATCAGCTGGTGAACTACCCCTGGTTTTGTGGTTACAAATTGTATGTTATGGAATCTCCGGTCTGGGGAACAGTCGAGTTTCTCCACCACATTCTAACCCCGTGTGTCCCATTCGTCCTGATTCTGCTGCTCAATGTTTTCACCGTCAGACACATTCTTGTAAGCAGCAGAGCCCGCAAGAGACTCCGGGCTCACAGCAGTGGGAAAGATCCCAGAGACTCAGAGATGGAGAGTCGCAGGAAATCCATCATTTTATTGTTTGTTATTTCAGCGAATTTCATCCTCTTGTGGTCAATATTTATGGTTTATTCTATATGGAATCGGATGTCCTTTATAGGCTATATGTCGGTGTGGTTAGATTTGTATGTGATGGAATTGGGCTTCATGCTGCAACTGACAAGTTGCTGCACAAATACTGCCATTTATGCTGCGACACAGACTCACTTCAGACAGCAGATCAAAAATCTGCTGAAATATCCCTTTACTGCAATTCTTCATTTCATTAAACCCTGAGAGGAAACTACAACCAATAGGAACCTAACTCTTCCTATTGGACATTTAAACTGTAAACAACAAACAACCTCATTGTGACAGAAAAAGTGACAGATAGGGAGGGAGAGAGAGAGAGGGGGAACAGCGATAGCAACAGTGAGATTGATAAAGAGATAGAGATTGACAGAGAGAGGAAAGGATACAAAGGCATGAAGAGTGACAGAGTTTGAAAGAGTTTCAATAGATTCAGGGAGAAAAAAAACAGACTGAGAGAAAGAGAGACAGAGAGACAGAGACAGAGAGACAGAGAGACAGAGAGAGAGAGACGGAGAGACAGAGGGAAAGGACAGTGACAGAGAGAGACTCTCAAAGAGAGAGAGAGAGGGGGGTAGAGGGTGTGGAAAAATGACGAGGGAGATGGACAGGGAATGAGAAAGGGAGACAGAGGAATACAGATGGGAGGATGTAATAAAAGAAGGAGAGGAAGACTAAGTGGGGAAAGGAGACAGAAAGGTCGGCAGAGGGAAATAGAACCGGAGAGAAACAGAGATACAGAGAAATATGGGAGCGAAAGGGAAAGAGTGAGACTGAACGAGTATAATGGACACAACAAGATCAAAAGACAGAGTGAGATAGAGAGAGGGAGAAAGACAGACAAATAAATGAATGGGTGAGAGGGAGAGAGGGAGATTGAACGGGAGAAGGAGAATGAGACTGGGGGGGGGGGGGACAGATAGATGAAGAGGATAGAGATAGGAAGACTGAGGGAGAGGTTGAGTGACAGAAGGAGACAAAGAGGAACATCGAGAGAAGGCCAGAGAGAGAGAGAGATAGAGAAAGAGACAGAGAGACTTATTTGATGACTTTAATGATAATCATCAGGTGGAGTTACGGGAATATGAGCTACCTGATTGAGGCAATCAATGCTGTCCAATCTGGGAGCCCTGTAGATGTATATGACGTGGTGTGTCTTGGTTACTGGAACTCAGGGTATGTACACTCAGGGTGTGGATGTGATGGACTGGTGGTTTTATCACTAGACTTTTAATACAGAAACTCAACAAATGTTCTGGGCGCTCGGGTTCCAGTCCCATCACGGCAGATGGTGGGATTTGAATAAATGTACCTGGAATTCAGAATCTGTCGGTGACCATGAAACCATTGTTGATTCTCGGCAAAAAAAAAACATCTGGTGCACCAATGTCCCAGGGAAAGAAATCTGTCGTCCTTATGTGGTCAGGACTAAATGTGACTCCAGAGACACAGCAATGTGATTGACTCTTAATTGCCATCTGAAGAAGGGTAACAAGGGATGGGCAATACATGCTGGCCGGCCAGTGACACCCAACTCCCAAGAGTGAATAAAAAATACTTTGTGCTGGGAAATTTTAAACAAACGGTAAACTGTTTCTCACAGCTGGATAAATACCCAATCCCTTGGATTAAAGACCTAAACTCAAAGCTGGCAGGAGGATTCTTGGTTCCGATTCTGAACTCGTTCACGTGAACTTACACTAACAGCTAGATGAGGATGCCCAGCGATATTCAACAATTCATACTCAGAGGAAGTTTAACATTTATAAAGTGTCAAATGTAGGCTTACATTAACATTGCAATGAAGTTACTCTGAAAATGGCCGAGTTGTCACACTCTGATGCCTGTTCAGGTACACTGAGGGAGAATTTAGCAAGGCTAATGAACCTAACCAACACGTCTTTCAGACTGTGAGAGGAAAAGGGGGAAACCAGAGGAAACCCATGCAGACACGGTGAGAATGTGCAGACTCAGCACACACATTGGCCTAAGCCAGGGTTTGAACCCAGGTCTCTGAGGGAGCAGTGCTAAGCACTGTGATACCTCTTCTACCACGGCAGGTTGGGAAAAGATGTTCCAGTTGTATCTGCATGGCGGTGCAGCCCATAACATAGACCCTTATCCAACTTTGGGCTTTATTAATGTCCGCCTACATTATTGATTGGAACACCTTCCAGGAGATCGAGTCGCTGAGGCAGATGCTTTGAATTGGCGATGATTAATAGACACTTGTCATATCCCCAATGGAACAGACGGTAGTCATGAACTTTTTCAAAACTCTCTCAATGGCAGCCAATAAGATTCAGATGTGGACACAATATTACCCATTCCTGAATGAATTGAAGCAACTCGTGCTGATGGGAGGAACCAAAAGGCCGTTATAGCCTGAATTACACCCTTATTGGAGTGGCAGAGAGCAGCTGACTGTGGAAGAGGACACACACCTATGGGGTTCAAGAGTGCCACCCTGAGCCAGGTTCACCATCCCATCCTGGCTGAACGTTACCATGGTCACAGAGGAGGGCAAACTGAAGATCATCCAAATTGCCCTGTCTGATGGCCAGGTATGGATAAGGAAATTTGCTGGTGGGTCAGTGTTGGGAATATGAACAAGGGCAGAACTATTACCAGTCACTACTCTTCACACTTGGGAATGGCCAGGATGGCTGTAGACATGACTGCACGTGGACAGTGCTGGACTGTTCATGGGGTCAATATTCCTGGTAACGGTAGATGCTGATTCAAAATGGATGGCCATATATAGGGTGAGTAAATCAAACACAAGGACATGAGTGGAAAAACTTCACACCTCTTTCTTCACACCCGGGATCCACAGGTGATGCTTTCTTAAAATGGACCACCCTTCATTATCCAGAAATTTGTTCATTACATGAAATTAAACAGAATTTGATGTTAGAACAGTGTCATATTAACCAGCATCCAACAGCTTGGCAGAAAGAGAGGCCCAAACAGTAAAAGCAGGTACAAAATTCCAGCCCACAGCCTCCTCGGACACCAAACCATCCAGATTCATCTCCAGTTACAGGACAACACCTTCCTCTCTATCCCTTCAACGACCAGAGTAGCCCCAGCAGAGTTGCTTATGGGAAAATGACTCTGCTCTACTTTGAATCTGATCTTCCTGTGACGTTGGTGAGGCATTGAGCTGTCCAGCTTTGATCCCACCAGCCTGGAGAGGCATTAAAGGCAGTTGCTAGGTTATCAGTAAAGGATCATGGCAATGGGTTTGTGTAGTTACGAGGCACGTTTGAGTCCAGAACAGGACCAGTTTCCGATCAAGTCCACTTGGGAGATACCATCCTATGGGAATGCTTCATTCATCTACAAGCCATGAAGCTCCAAGCCGTGCTGGAAAAATCAATTCCCAGCACACCGGGAACTTCGGAAAGAATTCCAGGCATTCTGGTTACTGCTCCGCCAGCGGGAACCTTGGACCCTGAAATGAACACAGCAAACTTGGCCATCTCGACACCCGATACGGGGAACTTGGGCCACAAGGCTCATGGTGGAAAAGGTGAGCTCCAGTTCTGTTGAACCCCACCCAGTTCCCAGGCTGGGCAGGAGAAACTGGACTCCAAAAAACTCTTCCAAGGCAGTCAGCCCTCTGTGATTACTCAGACCTCGAGGGGGAGGGGGGGCGGGGCAACGACTTCAATCAGGTTCATGAGTTGGACATACACAAATATAAATTACCGAACTGTGGACTGTTAAATCTGCCCCTCAGAGAGCTCCACAGAGTACAAGCTGCAGAGAGTGAAACACTGAGAGTTGGAGTAAGTGTGGGGGTTTAGGGAAAGGGTTGGAGATGTATTACTATGTCTTGTGTCCCTGAGTACCTGGTCCCTTACTGCCAGCTCCAGTGCGGGCAGATGTCGAACACACATTACAGTTCAGAAAGTGATGTGGGACCAACAGAAGCAGCTGATTGGTGAGTAAGTCCTTGAAAGGAAGACTTTTCTGAGTAACGCCTGCTGGTGTGATAGCAGCAGGGAGGGTTCACAGAGCTTGTTAAATCTCCAGGGACCCGGGTTCAAATCCCAGCACGGCAGCTGGTGGAATTCAAATTGAATAAAAATTGTCTGGAATTAAAAATCCCCTGATGGCCATAAAACCATATCTGATTGTCGGAAGAACCTTTTTGTTCACTGAAGAAGAGAACGGGTTAATGAACTTTGTAACACTTAAAGATTTGTGCAAAACTTGTTTGTGTACCTTTGTACACCAATTAACTTGTTTGTGCGAGTTTGTAGCCTTGTACGCTGTCTAAACAAACCACAGGTATCGAGATGTGATAACAGCTAATCACACGAGAGGAACAGAGCGGAGACAGTGGGCACCTTGAGACAGCTATGATTACAACGGACTACACACAGGGCAAAAACACTGAGACAGCAATAACCACATGATGGTGAACTGCTGGCATAACAATGGGCAGGAACCGGGATCTATAAAACCGTTACTCTTTTACCTTCGGGGAGAGGTCTGGTGATCCACTTTTGGAACTGACGTTCTCCCAGAAGCTTTTGTAATAAACCTGCTGTATATTGAATCACGACTAGTCTCAGAGTTATTATATACCAACAAGAAATTTGTGCCGAAACCCAGGATCTGTTTACGGGTCCGGTTGAATGGACACGACCGGAGCTCTGGAATATAACAGCAAACTTAATAGGGTGTGTCAAACCACAGTAGGTGATCATCTGTAGTGAAAGAGTGTGTGAGTAAAAGGGGTCTGAACTGAACACATATGGACAAGGAGGCACCAGGTTGTTAAGAGGGATACCCCCCCCACCCCCCCACCCCGATCCCTCCACGTGAAGGTCAGGATTTTGAAGTGGGTTTGGAGACTGGAGAAAGGTGTGTGGGGTGCAATGTTCAGACGTGAGTGAGAAAGAGACTGTCAGAGTGATTGCCGGAGTAGAAGATAAAGCTGGTTTAAGCGGTGGTATAGAGATCTGATCACCCCTGACAGGTATCACCGGACACTGGTAAGAACGACATAGGAGGGGGAGAGTGAGAAGGAGGAATAGAAGACTCCAGGTATAAACTTCTCTGTATGATGACAGTGGGGACAGTGGGGAACCCCAGGATCCCTGATAAACGAGTGTATGACTGAGAGGAACAAATTCATTAAACAGATCAGAAATGGGTGGGCGGGGGGGGGAGGTAAGATTCACCCCACCTGCTAGCCCAACAACGGAAATGGTTGGAAAAGGAAAAAAAAGACTGAACTAAGTAAAGTGGACTTCTCTTAGTTCAACAATTTGCCACGACCTTTGAGAGACTCTCAAATGAGGCTGGAGTGGGGTTCGCAGAGACGAGCCCAGCCATCTCCAAGGTATCAGCAGAGGTCGTAGCTATTTGTACTGTTGTGCTACAGAACTGATTGACACTCGATTATGTGCTAGCCTCCCAAGGAGAGACATGCACTATACTTGGCTTTGAATGTTGTACGTATGTTCCAGGTGCTTTGGGCAATATAACTCACTTGGTGGATCACATTAAACACATAGTGAAAACAATACAGTATGAGGGGAACCAATATCACAATTATAACTCTCCGGGCTGGCTGGGGCCATGGTTCGGGTCCTGGGGTTCATACCTGATGCATGGATCGATTGTATTAATTGTAATGGTTATTGCTTGCTGTGTTTGTATGGCATTATTGACCACCTGTTGTAAAACAGTAACAGCCCGGGTTATACCGGGCGTAAGTGTACAGGCAGACGGGGCAGACCTCCTGACAAAGGAGCTGGACCCATATGCTGGTAACATTTGGTTCTAAATTGGTCATGGGGCCGTGCTTTGGTGCGGCCCCGACCAAAAGAGGGGAATGAAGAAGAGAACGGGTTAGTGATCTTTGTAATAATTAAAGATTTACACAGAGCATTGCAAGAATTATTTTTGCACCCCTGTAATCTTGTATGCCAGTTAACTTGTTTGTGCGAGTTTATAGCCTTGTATGCTGGTAAAACAAACTGCAGGTGTCAAGGTTCAATAACGGCTAATCACTTTAGAGGAACAGAAGAGAGACAGTCACGCCCTTGAGACAGCGATGATTACAATGGACTACGCAAAGACGCAACCACTGAGGCAGGAATAACCACATGATGGTGAAACATGTCAGACAGCCTGGAGAACTGTGGGTGTAACAAGGTGGGGGAACCGGGATGTATAAAACATTTACTCTGACTTGTGCTCGGGGAGAGGTCTGGTGATCTACTTTAAGAACCGGCCTTCTTCCAAAAGCTTTTCTAATAAACCTGCTGTACTTTGACTCATGACTTTGTCTCAGAGGTATTATTTATCGACAACATTCACTAATGTCCTTTAGGGAGGGAAATCTGTCAAGGGGTGGGGATCAAAGCAAAGATGAATTAACTGAAGTGGAACTGGAGAGCAGGGCCAGAAAGACTCAGAGAAAGAGCAGGCATGGTGTGGCTACTAATCAAAGAAGGTCTGGTGGACTGAAGTGCTTTTGTTTCAATGCAGGAAGTATAACAAGTAAGGCAGATGAACTTGGAGTTTGGATTCGTTATTGCCATTACAGAGGCTTGGTTTAGGGAAGGAGAGGAATGCTAGCTTAACATACAAGGATACAGATGTTTCAGGCAAGATAGAGGAGGATATAAAATGGGTGGGGTATTTTCACTTCTGGTTAAGGAGAATATCACAGCTGTACTGTGGGAGGGCTGTACCTACTGTACATCGGAGGACTCATACAGCAAGGCAGTATTTGTGGAGCTCAGGAATAAAAAAAACGTGTAGTCATAGTATTCTGGGTTTACTGTTGGCTGCCCAACAGCCAGTGGTAGATAGAGGAAAGATGGGAAGGCAGATTTTCGCAAGGTATAAAAGTAACAGATTTATGGTAATGCAAGATTTTATATTCCCCGAAATTGACTGGGACTCACTTTGTGTTCAGTGCTTGGATGGGGCAGAGTTTGTAAGGAGAATCCAGGATGGCTTCTTGAAACATTACCCAGATAGTCCAACTAGGAAGGGCTGTACTGGACCTGGGATTGGGGAATCAGCCTGGCCCCGCAGTTGACATTTCAGTAGGGGAGCAGTTCGGGAACACTGATCAGAATTCAGTAAGGTTCAAAGGACTGATGGATGAAGACAAGTATAGTCCTCAGGAGAAGGTACTAAATTGGGGGAAAGCTAATTAGAAAAAGTTCTGTCGGGAACTGAAGAATGTAGATTGGGGGAAGATTTTTGAGGGCAAATTCACAACTGGCATGTGGGAGGCTTTAAGTCTAAATTGATAGCAATTAATGACCAGAACATTCCTGTAAGGATGAAGGGGAGGTTTGGCAAATTTCAGGAACCTTGCCTAATGAGAGATATTGAGAGCTAAGTCAAATGGAAAAAAAATGTCAAAACTAGGAGGCTGGGAAGGCAAAACAATTGTGGAATACAAGGAAAGTAAAAAGAAATTTTAGCAAGAATTAAAGAGGGCTAAGAGGGGTCACGAAAATTCTTTGGCTGCTGGATGGAGAAAACTCCCAAGATGTTTTAAACATGTACAAAGGGCAAGAGGCTAGCCAGGGAGCGGGTTGGCACAGTCAAAGATGGTGAGGGAATCTGTGTGTGGAGCCAGGGAAATGGGTGAGGGATTAAATGAATACTTTGTGTCAGTATTCACTAGAGAGAAGGACTTGGTGAATGATGAGTCTGGGGAGGGGGTTTGAGTCATGTTGAGGTAAAAAGAAAGATTCTTGTGAAACATTAATGTAGACAATTCCCCATGGTCCAATGGGATATAACCCATCATACTGAGAGAGACAAGGTAGGAAATCACAGGAGACTTGACAGAAGTTTTTTGTTTCCTCACTGGCTACAGGGGAAGAGTAAGAGGATTGGAGAAGAGCCAATGTTTGTTTAGGAAGAATAACAAGCACAATCCAGGTATGCACAGGCCAATGAGTCTTATATCAGTGGTCATGAAATTACTGAGGACAATCCTTCCATACAGGTTTTAATCCCAACAGGAAATAAGTAGACTCATAAGCCAGAGGCAATATGGTGTTTTGAAGACAAGACTGTGTTTCACTAAGATGATGAAGTTTTTTGAGGAAGAGATGAAGATGATTGATGAGGTGAGGGCAATTGCTGTTGTTTACATGGACTTCAGCAAATCCTCTGACAAGGTTCCTCATGGCAGACTGGTACAGAAGGTGAAGTCGAATGGGATCAGAGGTGAGCCGGCAATGTGGATATAGAACTGGATTTGTCATAAAAGACAGAGGCTAGCTGTGGAAGGGTATATTTCTGAGCTGTGATGAGACCAGTGATGTTCCTCAGAGATCAGTGCTGGGACATTTTCATTTTGTAATACATATCTACTATCTATCAATCTGTCTGCCTATTTATCTATCTATCTATCCATCCAACCATCCGTCCATCCATCCATCCATCCATCCACCCATCCATCCATCCATCATCCATCCATCCATCCAACCATCCATCCATTTATATATATATATGTATATATAGGAACTGATTTGATTTGTAAATTTACTGACAACAGACAGAACTACCAACCCAGATATCAGCCTGGAAAACATTTGCTGCAATCCATCTATTGCAAGGGCATCTTTCCTTGGACAAGGACACCCAAACTGCACTCAGTGCTCCAGGTGAGGCCTCACCAACACCCTATACAATTGCAGTGAATCATCTCTATTCCTGTAGTCAAATCCTCTCGCTATGAAGGCCAACATGTCACTTGTGTTCTTTACTGCCTGCTGTACCTGCATACTTACCAACTGAAAGACGAGGGTGCCAAGGTCTCAGTGTGTATCCATCTCCCTCAATTTAAACCCATTTAAGTAATAATCTGTCCTCCTATTTATTCCTATCAAAGTGAGTAACCGCACATTTATCCAAATTATACTGCCACTGCCATGCATATGCCTACATTTAGCCTGCCCAAACAATGTCAAAGCAGCTCTGCATCCTTCTCACAGCTCACCCTCCCTCCCAACTTGTGTCATCCTCAAATTTGGAGCTAATACATTTAGTTCAGTCTTCCACATAATTAATACTTTCTGTGAACATTTGAGGTCCAAACACGGATCCATGCAGATCCCTAATGGCCACACTGCCAATCAAAGAAAAAAAGATCCATTTTTGCCAACACTTTGCTTCCTCTATGTTCAGAAGGTGTTTGATAAGGTGCCGCACAAAAGGTTGTTACAGAAGGTTAAGGGGCATGGAGTTGGGGATAGGGTGTTAGCGTGGATAGAGGATTGGTTGTCAAATAGGAGGCAGAGAGTGGGGGTTAATGGGTGCTATTCGGATT
>JARDVH010000185.1:121420-133468 GCA_030324005.1 Negaprion brevirostris
TCCGGGTACTCTGGTTTCCTCCCACAGTCCAAAGATGTGCGGGTTAGGTTGATTGGCCATGCTAAGAAATTGCCCCTGAGTGTATTAGGATGCGTAGGTTAGAGGGATTAGTGGGTATAATATGTAGGGATATGGGGTGGGATAGGGCCTGGGTGGGACTTTATTCAGTGCAGACTCGAAGAGCCTCTTTCTGCACTGTAGGGTTCAATGTTTCAATATTTATTCACTATTTTCTCGGCTGTTATCCCTTTTTCTCTGACAGTTAATATATTGGCAATTGTGATCCTGAGTCGGGGAAAGTGCGGCCTCTCCACCTGCACCACTCGCTACCTGGTGGCCATGGCAACGACGGATCTGCTGTTCATCATCATTAACCCCATTCTGAACTATATCAATAATTTTTATTTCCCTTGGAATTTCCTGGACCTCACCTCTGTGTGTCGTGTGAAGGAGTTCCTGCGGAATTCAATCAGAGACTGTTCTGTCTGGTTCACCGTCACTTTCTCGTTTGATCGATTTGTGGCCATTTGCTACCAGAAACTGAAAACGGAATACTGCACCGGAAAAACTTCAGTTATAGTGCTGGCGACAACCAGCATCCTGCTCTTTGCAAAAAACATTCCCTGGTTCTTTACAACTCAACCTGGAGAGATAATCCAAAATGTCCAATGGGGTTGTAAAACAAAGACAAGCTTTTGGTCTGATCCAGGGTGGGTTGGTTATAATTGGTTTGATCGGATTTTAACCCCTTTGCTCCCATTCTGTTTAATCCTGTTGATTAATGCTCTGACAGTCAGACACATTTTGGTGACCAGTCAAGTCCGGAAGGGACTGAGGGCTCAGAGTAAGGGAGCGAATAGCAGAGACTCCGAGATGGAGAGCAGAATCAAATCAATAGTTTTACTCTTCAGCATATCTGGAGCTTTCATTTTGCTCTGGTTGCTGAATGTTATAAAATTTTTTTATTTAGATTTGGCAGAATCGGTTTACATCACTGTTCCTGACTATACATTTCAACAAGTCGGATTTATGCTGCGGGATTTGAATTGCTGCACAAACACCTTTATTTATGCGGTGACTCAGTCCAAATTCAGGGAGCAGGTCAGAATTGTGGTGAAATATCCGGTAACAACAATTATTCGATTAATGAAGAAACAAAACTGATTGACAGTGAACCTGAGAACGGGACCAATAACTGATCACCTCAGTCAATCAGAGAGCACGAGCGCCAGTTTAGTGCCTTAGCCAATCAGAGAGCAGTATCACTAACTTCCGCCTCAGCCAACCAGAGACTGGATTGATAACTGATAACCTCAGCCAATCAGAAACCGAGATCGTTAACAGACCACTACAGCCAATCAGAGATTGGATTGCTCAATGACTACCTTCGACATTCAGCGATTAATTCGCTAATCAACAGCCTCAGCCAATCAGCAACGCCATCCGCTGACTGACATCCATGACCATTAATAAGGTGCTCTGAACTTCGACTGCAGCCGGTCAGCCAATCAGAGACGGGGATACCTGACCAACAGACATGTCAACCAATCAGGGAGTTCAACTCGCTGACCGACAGGCACCCTGGCCAATCAACAACTTTCTGACACCTACTACCTGCCGCGACAGCCAATCAGCCGGCTCAACCAGTGCTGAAACCAATCAGGGAGCAGCCCACGCTGAGAAACAGCCAGCTCAGCCAATCAGAAAGCTGCAGTTCCTGACGGACAGCTGCCCCAACCAATCAGGTCGCGCAGCCTGTCGGCTGAGTTATCGGAACTGTTCCCCTCCGGATAAAAGCAAATTTCTGCGGATGCTGGAGTCTGAAACCAAAAGAGAAAACGCTGGAAAACCTCAGCAGGTCTGGCAGCATCTCCGAAGGAGAGGAAAGATCAGACATTTCCAGTTTCGGTGACCCTTTACTTACTGAGATTTTCCAGCGTTTTCTCGCTTAGTCTCTCATTAACTCTCTCTCTGCAGAGATGTTTGGTAAAGGTACATTGTTTCAAACAGAAATAGGAGCAGAAAGAGGCCCTTTTGAACCTGCTCTACCATTCATCACAATCATGGCTGATTGTCCAACTCAATCCTGCCATAACCTTTGATCCCATTCATCCCAAGTGTTATATTTAATCTCCTCTCGAATACATTCAATGTTTTGGCATCAGCTACATCCTATGGTAATGGATTCCACAAGCTCACAAGTCTTTGGGCGAAAAATGTCTACTTATCTCCATCCTGAATCCTCAGACTGTGCTTCCTGATTCTGGACTCCTCCACCACTGGGAATATTCTCCCTCCATCAAGCTTGTCTCGTCCAGTTTGAATTTTTAATTCTGAATGAGCTCCGCTCCCCCCACCCGCCACCACCCCCCTCGCCAACCCACCGCCACCCCGCCTGCCTCGTTCATCTGAACTCCAGCAAATACAATCCTAATCTAAGCAGTCTCTCCTCATACATCAGTCCCGCCATTCCCAGAATCAGCCTGGTAAACCCTCGCTGCGCTCCGTCAAGAGCAAGAACATCCTTCCTCAGAAAACGAGACCAAAACCACGCACAATGTTCTCAGCCTGGCCTCGTCAAGGCCCTGTATAGCTGTAACAACACATCCACGCTCCTGTACTGAAAGGGTGTGGAGATGCCGGCATTGGACGGGGGTAAACACAGGAAGAAGTCTCACAACACCAGGTTAAAGTCCAACCAAATCAGGTTAAAGTCTATCAAATAAATTGGTTGGACTTTAACCTGGTGTTGTGAGACTTCTTCCTGTACTGAAACCCATTGCAATGATGGACTACATATCATTTGTCTTCTTTAACGCCTGCTGTACCTGCATGGTCTCCTGCTGTGACTGGTGCACAAGAACTCCCAGATCCCTCTGCACATTCCCCTCTCCCAATTTACAACCATTCAGGGAGTAATCTGCTGCCTTGTTTTTGCTTCCAAAGTGAATAACCTCACATTTATCCAAATTATACTGTATCTGCCATTGATTTGCCCATTCACCCAACCTGTCTCGATAATGTCTCTGCACAGTTTACCTCCCACCCAACTTTGAGATGTTACGTTCTGAAACATCTATAACCCGGAACTTCCAACAACTATTCCTGTCCCTGGTCTAACCATATCTCTGTGATGGCTGCAGCATCGTAGTCCCAAGTCCCAATCCAAGTTCACCTACCTTATTCCGGATGCTCCTTGCATTGAAGTGGACACACTTCAACCCACCTTCCCTGTCTGCCTGTAGACTCCTGCGGCCTTGATACCTTCCTCAGAACCTCACTACACTCAACACTGGTCTCTGAACTACAGCTCGTTTTCCCATCCACCTGATAAATTAGTTTAACTCCCCCCCACCCCCCTCCCGAAGAGCTGTAGCAAATTTCCCTCCCAGGGTATGGGTGCCCGTCTGGCTCAGGTGCAAACCTTCCTGTTTGTGCAGGTCCCACCTTCCCCAGAATGTGCTGCAATTATCCACGAAACCCTCCCTCCTACACCATCCCTCCAGCCACATGTTTATCTGCACTCTCTCTCCCTGTTCATCAACTGGCTAGCACGTGGCACCAGCAACAAATCAGAGCTGATAACAAGCTTTGTCCTGGCTCTCAGCTTCCACCCTAGCTCCCTTAATTCCTGCTTTAAATCTCCATTCATTCTCTTACCTATGTCTTTGGTACTGCTGTGCACCACAACTTGTGACTGCTCCCCCTCCCCCTGAAGCACCCAGAAAGCACGGTCTGAGACATCACGGACCCTGGCACCCGGGAGGCAAAATACCATCTGTGAGTCTCTTTTGCTGCCACAGAACCTCCTATCTGTCCCTCTAACTATTGAGTCCCCAATTACTATTGCTCTCCTGCCCTCTCCCCTTCCCTTCTGAGCCACAGGGCAGACTCAGTGCTGGTGATCCGATCACCTTGGCTTATCACTGGTAGGTCATCCCCCTCAACAGTGTCCAACGCGGTGTACTTGTTGCCGAGGGGAACGACCACAGGGGATCCCTGTACGGACTGCATCCTCCCAACCCATCCCACTGTCACCCATCTACCTTCATTCTTCAGAGTAACTACATCCCTAAAGCTTCTACCTCTGACCATCTCTGCTCCTAAATGATCGGGAGTTCATCCAGCTGCAGCTCCCTAACACAGTTTTTGTGAGGAGCTGGAGATGGGTGCACTTCCCACAGGTGAAATCAGTCGGGACTCTGACTGTCAAACGTTCTGCAGGCGGAACATTGCACTGCCTTCCCTGCCATCCCCTCTGGATAACTTGCGGGTAAAACAAGAAAAAGAAAGAGCTTGCCTGATATTCATTCGCCCCCTTTAAGTTAGAGGAGGTAGAATGTTGGCGGACACAAGAAATGTAGTGTCTCGCGTTTCGGAGCCACCCAACTTGTAAACAGGTTAAAATAAAACACTTAACCAGCAAACACTGCGACCAGCAGTATAACGCAAACCACAAACCCTCCCAGAACTCCGCGCGGCCAACTTCTGGTTTCCTGCTGCTCTGAAAAGAAAGTCAATTAGTTTTATACTTACTGAAATCAAACATTTCGGAGGAGAATTTGAGAAGACAAAGTTCAATCCACCATTGCCAGTTTGAGAAGGGAAAGCCAGGCTTGATAAAGTTTATTAAATTCCTTGAGGATGTAACCTTCAAGATGGATAGTGGGAAATCTGTGGATGTGGTATATCTGTACTTCCAGAAGGCGTTTGACAAGATGCCGCATAAAACACTGATCCAACAGGTGAGAAGGGAGGGGATTGGGGTAGAGTATTAGGAAGGATTAAATTGGCTGACTGACAGAATGTCACTCTGTCTTCTCTCACTCAATTCTAATCTGAAGTCCGAGGCCACTGTGATCACTCTTTCAAACAAGATCTTAAACATTTTTCAACCTTTCTTCATTACATAATATTAATTTTAAAACAGCCTGCTCCCTGTTTGGTCCCATATCATATTTACCGATGAAACAATCCCTTATAAACTTAATGAAATCCCCCTCGAAGCTGCCTTTGTAAATTTGATTGTTCCAGTCAATATGCATCTTAAAATCACCCATGATTACTGTTGGGCCCACCTCACAAACCCTCATTATTTCTTGGTTTATACTCTGCCCACTTTGGAAGTGCTGTTCAGGGGTCTATAAATTACTCCTATCAAGATGTATTTTTTACTCTGTTTATTATCTGTACCCAGTTTGATTCATCATGTTGGTCCTTAGTTTCAATTTCATTTCTTAATGCAGCCTTGAAGTCACCTTTACAAATAACAAAGAACAACACAGCTCGGGAAACAGGCCCTTCGGCCCAACGAGCCCGCGCCGCCATCTTAACAATGTGTTTTTTCCTCCTCCGCCCTTGACCCGTGTCTATGCTTACGGTACCTCCATTGGAAACCAGATTGAGGGGAGAATAATTTAGGGACAATTTGTTACACCAATCAGCCTAAGAGCACGTCTTTGGGGCGTGGGAGGAAACCGGAGCACCCGAAGGAAACCCACGCAAGCACGGGGAGAATGTGCCAACTCCCACAGACACCGGCCCAAATCCATGCATCTGCACAGTTCGCAGTGATACTCATTGAGCTGTCGTGGTGCCCATCTGCTGGTCCAGTTTTAAGCGTACACAAATGACACGAAGTACTAGGCCACTCTTGAAACACCCAAGAGCAGCCCACACACGACCCACCGTGTGTATGCCCCTCGTTTGGCAACAAGGTGGACCAACACACCTGCGGAGTAAAAGAGATAAAACATCAACACATGTAACATTAAATTTCCAGTAACGTCCCGAGGCTCTGATCCTTATTCAAAACCGTCCCCTATAACCCTCCATCCCTTTAACCAACAAAGCATCTCCATCTTTTCCATCCTGTCTATCATTCCACTGGACATTCGACTTCCAGTCCTGGTCCTCTAGCCATTTCCCTTAGCCACAGAAGGAGAAACTACCTTATAAAAAATGGACAAGATCAAGAGCTGAGACCCCTCCTTTCCTGAATTCAGAATCCCTCAACCTGCCTCACTTGCAGTCACACCCTCCTATCCCTAACCACTGAGTGAATTAGACGTTCTTAATCTATGGGGTGTCAATGTCTCCTGAAAAGTGTCCAGGTAACTCTCCCCCACCTGGAGGTGCCACAGTGTCTGAAGGTCAGACTCCAACTCATCAATTCTGTGCCAAACACTTGCTGCAGATGTCTCACTGCAGCTCGCAATGGGATCAGTCACATCACACATCACCTGCCTAGCCATCTCCAATTAGTTAATTAATGTATTAATCAGTTTTGCAGTGTTTTTTTTACGACTGAACACAGATCCAGTTTTCCGAATATAATCCTTACAAGAAATAAACCGCAAAAATTAACTCTGAAACTAAACAAGGGTAACAAAGCAGTATAGCATCCACCAGATGTCATTGTATAACAGGCATGGGGGCTGATCAGCATACTTATTTCCGATGGAAGTTCTGTATTTTGCCTCCCATGAGATATACTGACCCGTTTCTGCAGTAATGTAGAAACATTGGGCTGTAATGGGTTATGCCAGCAGCAGGACAAGAAGTACCATGTGCAGTTCTTTCAGCCGTTTCCAGTGAGTCACAATGAGATTATTTGTAATTGGAAGTTCTTCATGTTTGAGCTGATTTAAATATTAAGCTGTTCGCCCACGTAATATGGGGATTGGCTTCATGCCTCTCTGCATCGGACAACAGCTCACTAACAGGCACAAACAGTTTCTGTAACAAAAAGATTAAATGAGTGAGCAATGCAGGTTAATTTTCAGTTGCATTAAAAAAAAACAGACAAACGATTTAACTACAGATTCATATTAAAATACAATTGTGGTCTAAAATTAAATTGTCCCTCATTTGCATCTGCTTACTTTATCACTTGTCTTTACCATTTTCATACTGGTTATTTCATCTTCCAATCTACTGTGTATCCACTGTATGAGGGATACCTGTCCTGAGGCGAGGTTATACACTAACACACCATTGGGAAAGATTGACTGACCATTATGTGATTAGTGAGAATTCTTTCTGAGCTAACTTTTCTGTAATGTTTTGTATGTTATATCAGTGGTGGCATTTTCTCATTGGCTGTGAGAATCCTTGAGACATTCTGAGATTCCAAAAGGTGTTATATAAATACAAGCCGTGCCTTTATATAATTACTGCCCTGACATTTCCCTCAATGCTCCATTTCACCCTCCTGGCGACTGTGTCCGTGCTTAGATCTTTTAAAATTCTGGTTTGCTTTTCCCCTGTTGAGTAATACGTGTTTCATTGTTTCTACATTCTCTCATCCAGCCTGCTCTCCCAACCCAGGAATTTCAATCGTTCTGAGTGCACCAGTTGTGAAGCTGTTGAATATTTGCCTCTGACACAGAACTGCCAGGTCCCCAGTCACTATCCAGCCAGCTGAATTACAGCAAACTGCAAGGAATGACCCCTTCGAAATGTGATCTGTGGTAACAAAACACAAACACGTCACTATTAGCTTTGAATAATCTGCATTAATGAGTGCTTGATCATTTTGCAGTACATTCAGGAGTGCCTTGATATCGCGTGGAGGGATGTAAAACGGCTGGAGACTGGCAGACATGAATCCGATTTGGAGCACCAACGTTTCCACCCATGGATCATTTGAGATGTGGCAGCCCAGAATGTGAATATAATGTCCATTGGTAGATTACTGTGGAGTCTCCTTTCCCCAGTTAGTTGTTGAGTTATCACCAGCACTTATAAATGGGTGAGTGAAGACAGCAGGATTTAGATCGAATCTGTTGTCATTGGGCGTGCTTAGCTTTGCTTTTTAATCTTTCATTCATAAGAACATAAGAAATAGGAGCAGGAGTCGGCTATCTAGCCCTTCGAGCCTGTCCCGCCATTCAATAAGATCATGGCTGATCTGAATTGGGTCAGTTCCACTTTCCCGCTTTCTCCCCATAACCCTTAATTCCCCTGTCTATCAGAAACCTATCTACCCGTGACTTAAATATATTCAGCGAGGCAGCCTCCACCACTTCAATGGGCCGAGAATTCCAGAGATTCGCCACTCTTTGAGTGAAGAAGTTCCTCCTCAACTCCGATCTAAAATCCTTCCCCCCCCGCCTTATTTTGAAACTGTGCCCTCTCGTCCTGCTATCCTTTCTAAGTGGAAAGAATTCACGGCTCTGTACTGTTGTATCCTCTTTGGGGGCCTGGAGCAGGATGGTATTTTAAATTAGATATACTGCTTCCGCTCATAACATGCAGTGCCACACTCCTTGTCAAATAAACACCCTTCCTTCTTCTCTATGAATGTATGCTTTGTTAGCATATTGCACAAAATAAATACTATTTACTGTGGACCAACACATATGACGATAATAAATCAAATCAAATTTCTGTGATATACTGAGTGACATCAGAGCAGACTTGGTTACATATTGTGGTTCAACGTAACAGTAATGATCCACAATACTTCATGGATGCAGAGGTTAATGTATTAGTTCCATTTCAAATTAATCACATTTGGCAGGTTGGTAATACAACAACACAGAAGATATTTCCTGGATGTGAAGGCGGGGCATTGTCAGTCTGCTGGTTAAAATCTACAATGGATAATTTGCTGAGGAGAGTGCAAATAATAGGTTAGACTCTGAGTGGTCACCACATTAACTGCTAAAGAGCTATTTGAATAGAAACATCAAAGAAACATAAGATGTGGGCATCAACGGATCATAGGATCTGGCAGGTGTCTTCCAAAATGCAATGCGGTTATTGCTGACCTTGAACCCCCATGTCACTTATCTGTCTAATCCCCCAGATCTCGAGATTCCTGTGAAACATAAAATGTGCCTATTTATTCCTCTGCATTTGTCCAGAAACATCAGCAGTGGTTTGTGCAGGAGTGGCCCCCGATTCAACTTCTCATGCATCTCACCCTAAAATGGTCAAGTTTGAAAGTTTAAAGTTTATTTATTAGTCATAAGTAAAACTTATATTAACACCGCAATGAAGTTACTGTGAAATTCCCCTAATCGCCACAGTCTGGTGCCTGTTCAGGTCAATGAACTTTCAGTCTAACTATTTCTCTCTGAATTGTGAATTCCCTTGTCCTTATCCCTCCCTCCCCTCTCGTCTCTCTAATATTTTCTTCCTTCTTCCTGATCCACCCTCCACTCTCCCTAACACTCCTTGCCCCTTTCCGCACCTCTCAATCGCTCTCTGTAAATTCCTTCTCTTTTTAATTCTGCATCCCTCTCATCCAACATTCCGTCACTTTCCCGAACATTTCCTTCCCTCTTTCTAACACTGCGTCCACTCTGCCTAACGCTGCTTCACCTCATCCCTACACTGTCAAACCTATCCATAATATGGCCACTTCTCTCCTTAAATTTTCCTCTGCTCTCCACACCCTTCCCTCCCCTCAGATGCTCTTGCCTATTCGAATCAACAAATCTACTCACTAGACCAACACACACAGCCTATCGCTATCAATCCCAACACTCTGCCAAGCACTTCACCACTCCCTAACATGCCAGCTCCTCTCTCATACACTCCCATCCCTCTCCCAAACATTCCTTCTCCTCCCTACCAAACAGCCTCCTCTGTTTTGTATCCCTCCTCCCTCTCATGCTCTCTCCTACTACCCAGCACTCCCCTCCTTCCACGCAATGGTCCCTTTGCAATGTCTCGTGCTCCTCATCCTATCCATCAGATCACCCGCTCATTCTATATCTCTATGTTTCTGATACTTCCTCCCTTCTACCTTGCACTCCCTAACACTCCTTACCCTCTCATCTGCATGCTGTCCCTGCACCCAAAGACACCTTCCATTTTGTACATTCACCACCCTCTCATTAACACTCCCTCCGGCTCTCAAACAGACTAATCCTTCTCTCTAACCCTCTTCCCACTCTACCTAATGCACTCTCCACTGTCCCTAAAACACCTTCTCCTCTCTCTAGCAAATCCTCACTTTGCCCACTCACCCTAATCATCCTTCCCTCTGTATTGCAGTTCATCCCCTGCATTCTACAACCTCCCCTCCCCAAAACGTCCCTTTTGTTCAAACACACTCTCCTGTCCCTTAAATTTTGCCCCCTCTCCCGAACACATCTGTTCCTCTCCCTCACACTCTTCTTTCTCTCAAGTGCAATCCACCCACTGACTTAAACTCTCCTTGCCCTTTCCCCAGCATTCCCATGAGGAAACCTCTCTGTCTCTAAAATAAACTTCCCTCTCACTAACACTCATCTCTTTTTCCCGTCCATCCCACTCTCTAACCCTTTGATGGTAACTTTATCTTGCTAAATCAAACTAAATGTAAATGATGAAATTAACATGCTGCAGGATCCCAAACAACAGGGTTAATAACGTAACTCTGAATTAAATTAAACTAATCTGCAAGAATTAAATATTAATGTAATAATGTAAGACATATAACGGAAGGCATATGTATCAGAGTATCTCAGTAAAGAAACTGTATGTTTGTCTATGTACGTCTTTGTGAGAAAGTGTGTATTGTTTGTGTAAGAGTGTGTGTGTGCGTTTATGTGTGTGTATATGTGTATATCCATAGTGTGTGTGTGTGTGCGCGCACAGACATGTAATCTGAATTGTGTCAATGGTTGTGCATCTCTGTTCAGATGTGCATGCATGCATGTGGTCTTGTGTGTGTGTGTATATGATTGCCTGTGCATTGTGTCATTCTGTATGCATATATGCATATATATATTCTGTGTGAACGTGTGTGCGATTGTGTGCATGTTTTTGCTTTTCTGTGAATTTGTAAGAGAATATATGCTTTTTTGTATAAGTGTGTGCTTGTGTGCATATGCGCATAACTATATTGTGTGTTCTGTGAGAGTGTGAGTGAGTGTGGGATCGTGTGCATGTTTCTGAGAATATGCACCTTTTTGTATAAGTGTGCACGTGAGTGCACATGTGTTTATCTATCTTGTGTTTATGTGAGTATGTGTCTTTGTGTGTGCTTAAATGTGTGTGTTTCTGTGTATCGGTGTGTCTTCGTGTCTCTGTGTGTATGTGTATGTGTTTGTGTGTGACTTACTCAGGATTAATCCAAAGTCCCAGAATTAGTGGGCAACAATTCTTTGTAAAAGTTAGGAAAGACTGCTGCTGAGTTAGTTGACAGGAATATGAACTCCAAAGGTTGGAAAATACAAAGCCAGAGAAACAATGCTTCTAAATGCAGTATGAGAGCAAATGCATTCTGTCTGTGATACTCGGCATTGTAACCTTATCTTTAAGTATCGCTGCTGTGGACGCTCTGAAGCTGCCTTGCAGTCACCATTGACCCAAAGTTGCTTTCCTGTCTGAATGGGCAATGTGGAATGGTGAATCTGTATGAGTATACACATTGAGGTGAATAATATAACTCTGATGCTGGAGGCCTTTAGTAGTCAGGATGGACAATTATGAGCTCTCAGTTCTGTTCAGAAAGAATGAGCTAGACCACAAAATAAAAGTGCAAATCAGTAAGGGCAAAAACTCACCTCACAACAGCGGAAGTGGCAGAGGTTTCGGTGTTAATTACAGTTTAGCGCTTCAGGACTGACAGACTGCTTTCTGAACGTCAGCACACAAACACATGCGCTGTGATGTCCCACACACGTACGTGCAGCGCTTAAACAACTTAATCCAGCATTTTGGGCCGGAAGTTACACCCCAATGTGTCATGTGAACATGTTTAAGAGGGATTTTGATAGTGGAGGAAAGCAGGAGTGGGGTATGTTAATGGTTATAACTGAGAGGAAAGAACTAAATCCAGATAATTCTGAATTTGACATTCCTCAAACTAAACTAGATAATGAGGAACATATCACAACTCGGGGTAAATTATTGCATTATTAAAAACACACGTGTGCTGAATATACTGGGAAGTACTAAGCTTATTTTGAATGAGGTAGTCATCGGAAATGCTGTTACAATGAAACAATTTGCAAACCTAACCTTCTCTTATGAAGGTCTTATGAGGAAAGGCTGAGGGACTTGAGGTTATTTTCATTGGAGAGAAGAAGGTTACGAGGTGACCTAATT
>JARDVH010000185.1:209101-220588 GCA_030324005.1 Negaprion brevirostris
TCCCCATAACCCTTAATCCCCTCGCCTATCAAAAACCTATCTACCCACATCTTAAAAATATTTAGCGAGGCAGCCTCTCCACCACATAATCTCACTGTTTTTAAACTCCATCTCTCTACCAGTGATGGACAAAATTCCATTTGCCTTCTTAATTACCTGCTGCCCCTGCAAACCATCTCCTTGTGATTGAGTATTGGCAGCTGAATATTCCGGGACATAAGTGTTTTAGGCGAGATGGAGGAAGGGCTAGAAGAGGTGGGGGAAGGCCTTCCAACAGCCCACGGGAAGTTGAAGAACAGGTATGTAAGGAGATTCTGGATAGATGGAGAAAAAATAGGGTTGTTCTGGTGGGAGATTTTAATTTCCCTCAGACTGGAAATCCCTTAGGGCTGGGAGTCCGGATGGGGATGAATTTGTAAAGTGTGTCCAGGAAGGTCCTTTGGAACAATGTGTTAGTAGCCCAACTAAAGAGGGAGCTATACTGGACCTAGCACTGGGGAGGTCATCAGAGTTTCAGTAGGGGAATATGTGGCGAACAATGACCACAATCCTGTAAACTTTCGAATAGTAATGGAAAAAAATGAGTGTTATCCTATGGGTAAGGTGCTAAATTGGGGGAAGGCTAACTACAGCCGGATTAGGTAGGAGTTGGTGGCTGTTGATTGGGAGAAGCTGTTCGAGAGTAAACCCACATCTGGCATGTGGGAGTCTTTTAAGGAGCAGTTGATGGGAGTGCAGGACAGACATGTGCCTGTAAAAAGGAAGGATGGGAAAGGTAGGATTCGAGAGCCGTGGATAACCAGAGAAATTGTGGGTCTAATCAAAAAGAAAAAAAGAGGCATACGTAAAGTCCAGGCAGCTAAAAACAGATGAAGCACTGGAATACAGAGAGAGAGTAGAAACAGGGATTTAGAAGGGCAAAAAGGGGTCATGAAATGTCCTTGGAAGATGGGGTTGAGGAGAATCCTAAGGCATTTTACATGTACGTTAGAAACAAGAGGGCTGTCAGAGAAAGTCAGATCTCTCAAAATCAAAGGAGGGGAATTATGCTTAGAACCCAAGGAAGTGGGTGAAATCCTAAATGAATTCTTTGCAATTGTATTCATGAAGGAGAGGGACATGTTGGTCGGTAGTGTCTCAGAGGGATGTGTAGACTCATTAGAACAAATCACAATTATGAGGGAGGAAGTGTTAGATGTTTTAGGAAGCATTAAGGTAGATAAATCCCCAGGGCCAGATGGCATCTGTCCTAGATTACTGAGAGAGACAAGAGATGAAGTTGCTGGGCCTCTAACAGAAATCTTTGTTTCTTCATTGAACACAGGTGAGGTTCCAGAGGATTGGAGGATAGCAAATGTGATCCTGTTATTTAAGAAGGGTAGCGAGGATAACCCAGGTAATTATAGGCCGGTGAGCTTGACGTCTGTGGTAGGGAAACTGTTGGAGAAGATTCTTAGAGATAGGATCTATACACATTTAGAACTGAATAGTCTCATTAGCGATAGACAACATGGTTTTGTACGAGCGAGGACATGCCTCACAAATTTGGTTGAGTTTTTTGAGGAGGTGACAAAAATGATTAACAAACGAAGGGCTGTGGATGTCGTCTATATGGATTTTAGTAAAGCCCATCATGGCAAAAGGTTAAACCTCACGGGATCAAAGGTGAACTAGCTAGATGGCTATAGAACTGGCTTGGCCATAGAAGACAGAGAGTAGCAGTGGAGGGGTATTTTTTTTTTCTGATTGGAGGTCTGTGACTACTGGTGTTCCACAGGCCTCTGTACTGGGGCCTCTGCTTTTTGTGATATATGTAAATGATTTGGAAGAAGATGTAACTGGACTGATTAGTAAGTTTGCAGGCGACACAAAGATTTCTGGAGTTGTGAATAGTGATGAACATTGTCAGAGAATACAGCAAGACATAGGCTGGAAAATTGGGTGAAAATAGCAGATGGAATTTAATCCAGATATATGCAAAGTGATGCATTTTGGTAATCTAATGCAGGGGGAGCTGTACATTAAATGGCAGAACCATCAGCAATGTAGACACACAGAGAGATCTGGGTGTACAAGTCCACCAATTCTTAAAGGTGGCAACACAAGTAGAAAAGATGGTGAAGAAGGCATATGACATTCTTGTCTTTATTGGTCAGGGCATAGAGAATAAAAGTTGCAAATGATTTTGCAGATATAGAAAACTTTGTTTAGGCCACACTTGGAAGACTGCACCCAGTTCTCTTTGCCACACTATCTTTAGGGAGAGTGCAGAAAAGATTTACCAGGATGTTGCCTGGTATGGAGGGTATTAGTTATGAGGTGAGATTGTGTAAACTAGGGTTCTTCTCCCTGGAAAGACGGAGGTTGAGAGGTGACCTAATAGAATTTTATAAAATTATGAAGTCATATATAGGCTGGAAGCCCTTTCCCAGTTCGGAATTGAAAAACACAAGGGGTCACAAGTTCAAGTTAAGGGGGCAACGTTCAATACAGATATGTGGGAGACATATTTTACACAGAGGGTGCTGGGGGCTTGCAATGCACTACCAAGCAACGTGGTTGAGACAGACATGTTAGGATCATTTAAGACTTATCTAGATAGCCACTTGAACAGACTGGGAATAGAAGGATACAAACAGATGGTCTAGTTGGGAACACACGATCGGTGCAGTCTTGGAGGACAGAAGAACCTGTTTTTGTGCTATATTTTTCTTTGGTTTCTTAGTTTCTCTTTTTGCCGTATCTGCGTGGGTTTCCTCTCGTTCCCAAAGTCTGACAGACGAGCTGGTTAGGTGCATTGGCCATGCTAAATCCTCCCTCAGTGTACCCAGTGTTTGGTGACAAGGCAATTTTCACAGTAATTTTATTGCATTGTTAATGTAAGCCTTTGATACTTTATACATGTCATACTTTATCTGATTATGAATTGTTGAATGTTTCTGGGAATCCTCATCTAGTGGTCAGTGTCAGTGAACATGGATAAGTTCACAATTGGACACAAGAATCCCCCTGCCAGCTTTGAGTTTAACTCCTCAATCCAAGGGATTGGATGTACATCTATCTGTGAGAAACAGGTTACCGTTTCTTTACAATTTCCCAATATAAAGTATTTGCATTCATTCTTGGAACTTGGCTGTTGCTGGCTGGCCAGCATTTTTTGCCCATCCCTAGTTGCCCTTGCCCAGAGGGCGCATTGATGTGACCCTGGAGTCACAATTAAGCCTGACCACATAAGGAAGACAGATTTACTTCCTTGGTACATTGGTGAACCGGATGGGGTTTTTTTTGGGAAATCGACAATGGTTTTATGGTCACCGGCAGATTCTGAATTCTAGATATATTTATTCAAATGCTGCCATCTCCCGTGATGGGATTGGGACCCGGGTGGCCAGAACATTTGCTGATGTTTGTATTAATAGTCTAGTGATAAAACCACCAGTCCATCACATCTACACCCTGAGTGTACACACCCTGAGTTCTGGTAATCTAGACGCACCATTTATAAAAGTCTGCAGGGCTCCCTGATTGGACAGCATTAACTGCCTTAATCGGGAAGCTCATATTCCAATAAGTCCACCTCATGGTTATCATTAAAGTAATTACTTATATCTGTCTCTTTCTATGTCTCTCTCTCTATCTCTCTCTCTCGGACTCTTTTTTTTTCCTCCTGTATCTGTTAGAAACCCTTTCAGATACTGTTGCTCTCCATCTCTTTGTGTCCATCCCTCTCTGTCAATCTCTGTCTCTCTATCACTCTCACCGTTCGATCGCTCTCTCTATCCGTCACTCGCTCTGTTTCTGTGAGGCTGTTTGTTATTTACAGTTTGAATGTTCAATTTGAAGAGTCAGGCGGCTTGTGTTTGTAGTTACTACTTGGGGAAAATGATTTGAAGAATTGAAGTAAAAGGATATTTCAGTAGATTTTTTAGCTGCTGTCTGAAGTGAGTTTGTGTCACAGCATAGATGGCAGTGTTTGTGCAGCAACTCAGGAGTTGCAGCATGGATCCCAATTCCAGAACAAAATAATCTAACCAACCCAACTGATAGCCCAAATAAAATAGCCGATTCCATATAGAATAAACCATCAATGCCAACCATAAGAGGATGAAATTGGCTGATATAACAAACAGTAAAATGATGGATTTCCTTCGACTCTCCATCTCTGGATCTTTGGGATTTTCCCCACTGCTGTGAGCCCGGAGTCTCTTGCGGGCTCTGCTGCTCACTAAAATGTGTCTGACAGTGAAAACATTGAGCAGCAGAATCAGGGCAAATGGGACAAAGGGAGTGAGAATGTAGTGGAGGAACTCGATTGCTGCCCAGACCAGAGATTCCCTAACATCCCATGTGACATAACAAAACCACTGGTTTAGCCCTGGCCAATATTCATTTGAAAACAGAAAATACCAGAAAATGTTCTTTAAACAGCTCAGCACCGTCACTGTTCCCAGAACCACAGTCGCCGATTTCTCAGTGCAATATTTACTTTTCAGCTTGGGGCAGCAAATGGCCACAAATCGATCAAAGGTGAAAGTGACGGTGAACCAGACAGAACAGTCAGTGGCTGCATAAAGCAGGACGGCGTGGATATTACACACGGGGAGCGAGTGCAGGAATTCAAACTGTTCCCGATAAACAATGGGAATATGTCTCAATGTGAGGTCGAGGACAATGATCAGCAGATCCCCCACTGACATGGCCACCAGGTAACGAGTGACACATTTAGACAGACCACAGTTTCTCCTCGTCAGTGTCACAATTGTGATTATGTTCACTGTCAGGAAGAGAAATAAAGGATGAAATTAGACACGATTCAGTGAAAGAAGTTACCATTTAGACTGAGGATGGATTGAAATTAAAAAGAATGTACACACATAAAATCGCATTTTTTAACAGCACATCTTTTTTCAGTGTGAGAGGAAAAAGGAGCATCGGAGGAAATTCAGACAGACATGGGGAGAAGGTCTAAACTCCACACAGACAGTGACCCAAGCCTGGAATTGAACCCAGGTCCCTGGCATGGTTAGTCAGCAGTGCAAACCATCATGTCGCCATGCTGCCATATGGTAGCAACAAAATGGTATGCATTTGGGAGACAGCTTTCTGGAGATTCCACAACATTGACCCTCACTCAGCTACAAGTAAATCGCCCCTCTACCTTGTGGGGGATTTCGAGGGTAAGAAGGCTGTCAGAAAATCCCGACTGGAGTCCTATAGGTTGTAATCTGTTGTCTCTCAGACAGCTCACTCACAGCCCCTGCAGCAGAGCTGGTACCAAACATTGCAGGTTTCACCCTTTCCCCTGGACAATAGTAACAGTTGGCAGAGGGGGTTCCTGATGCCTCAACAGCACAGAATCTCTATTATATTTATCCAGGACTGTATACAAGGGAGGGGGCCATCGCATTGGGGCCACCGTTAGCCCAACACAAGAAGAAACAGTAATTTCAAACTCGATTGGCACAGAACACAAGATAGCCAAGTTCTGCGCACATGAGGACAGCCTCAACTGGGATCCTGGGTTCATGCCACACTATTTGCAACCCTTACAACTTGCCTGGGCTTGCAAAATCTCACTAACTGTCCTGGCTGGGGACAACAATGCCCTGACTGATGAAGACTAACATGTTGTATGCCTTCTTGACTGGATTATTCATTGCCACTTACAGTGATCAGTGGACAGATCTCTCTGCCACTCAATACTCCTAAGGGCTCTACCATTTACTGTATAATTCCTACATTCTTTGAACCATCTAAAATGCATTATGTCTCATTTGTCCACATTAAACTCCATGTGCCATTTCTTCACCCAACTCTCCAACTGATCTATAGTTCCAATTATTCTGTGACAATACTCTTCACTTTCCATAACTCCACATTTTTGTGGACTTTTTTGTGAACTTACTAATCAGACCAGCTAGGTTTTCTCCAAATCATTTATATACGTTATGAAGAACAAAGGTCCCAGAACTGATCTCTGTGGAACACCGGGAGTTGCAACCTCCCATTGAGAAAAAAAGCTCTACTGCTCTCCTTCTTCTGTGTCCAAACCGGTTCTCTATCCATCTTGCACGTTCCCATCTGATTCCAGGTGACTTCAACTTTCATACCAGTCTACCATGAGGTGCCTTGTCAAAGCCTTTATTGAAGTCCATGTATTTCACATCCAGTGCATTTTCCCCAAGTTTCATCTTTGGTCACGTCCTCGAAAAGTTCAAACAAGTTAATGCTGCCCGACCTCCCCTTTTCAAAACCACACTGTCTGTCACTAACAAGTCCATTTTTTTCCAAATGTGAGTAAACCCTGCCCTTCAGAACATTTTCCAATATTTTCTGTGCAACTGTTGAAAGGTTCACCAGCGTATAATTCCCTGGATTATCCCTGCTGCCCTTTTTAAACAGCGGATTAATATTTGCCGTTCTCCAGTCCTCTAGAACTTCACCTGTAGCTGATGATAGAGGGATTTCTGACAAGGCCCCTCCTCCCTCACGCTCCTGTAGTTTACTCCACTGTAATACCATTATATCCGATTCCAGCTGCTCCCTCTCAAACTGCAGAGTGAACTATATCATACAATGGGTCACTGTCTCCTTAGGGTTCCTTCATCCCAAGCTCCCATATCAGGACTGTCTCATTTCACATCACCAAGTCCAGAATTCCCTGTTTACTAGTGGACCCCACCATAAGCTGCTCCAGAATCCATCTCACATCCATTCCACAAATTATTTTTCTTGGGATCCGCTACCGACCTGCTTTTCCCAGTCCACCTGCGTATCGATGTCTCCCACGTTCACTGTAAACTTGCCCTTCATATTTTTTTTCTATCTCCAGGTGTATTTTGACCCACATCCTACTATACATTACTCCCATCAGGTTCTTTTTACATTTTTGTTTCCTCAACTCTACCCACACTGATTGGCCAGAATTTTACTGCCCTGCTTGCCACGGCAATCGGAGCGGGCGATGGGCAGACACAGGGAAGGCCTGTTGACCTCAGGCTGGATTTTACGGTTTGGGGATGAGCGAGGCTGTAAAGTCCCACATTGTATCTTCCGACCCTATATCCAGTCTTTCAATCAATTTGATTTATTTTCTTACGAACAAAGCAGCCCCACCCCCTCTACCCAGCTGTCTGTCTTTTCAATAGGATTTGTAGTTTTGAATATTTGGCTCCCAGATTTGGCCTCCTTGCAGTCACATCTCTGTGATGCCCACAACATTGGACCCGTCAATTTCAATCTGCATTACAAGCTCATTGACTTCATTTTGTAATTTATTTTGGCTTTTAAATACAGCAACCTCAGTCCTACTTTAACCACCACTTCTCATTCTCCTTACGTTATCTGCCGTGCACACCATGGACCCTTAAACTAACCTGGTTTTGTACTGAAGACATACCTGTTGTTAGGGGGGGAGTGGGGGCAGGGTGGGGTTGGGTGGGGGGAGTGGTTGGCACTGTCTGTTGAAATGCCCACAAACAGAAACATTTTGGAAAATCGATAGTGTGAGACCGTCAGGTGGAGGGGTTAAATCGGACGAGTGTGAAAAGTTGATGTCTGAACCAGATCAGCTGGTGACAGAGGTCAGTGAACACAAGGATGATGGTAAGTGGGAACTTGGTGATAGTTAGTATATGGATAGCGAAGTTTCGAACCAGCTTTAATTTGCAGCTTTGTAACTTGGAGATGAGTCAGCAGAGTATATTTGAGTCGGGACATGTGACAGCTGGAATGAGGAAGGATGGTTCTGGTGGTGACAGGGTACAGGATTTGTGATGTAGTGGGTAGCAAAAGAACAGGCCGTGGGGCCCTCCAAGCCAATGCCAATCATGATTTACCCGGTTTACCAGGCTGATTCCGGGCATGGTGGGACTGATGTACGAGGAGAGATTGACTGGGTTAGGTTTATTTTCACTTAGTTCAGATGCATGAGGGGGGAATCTCACAGAGACTTCTTAAATTCTAACAGGACTAGACAAGGTAGATGTAAAGAGGACAATCCTGATGGTGGGAGAATCCAGAACAGTCTGAGGATTCAGGGTAGACCATTTCGGACAGAGATGAGGAGACATTTCTTCATGCAAGAAGTGGTTCAACTGTGGTACTCATTCTCACAGGAAGCAGTTGATGTCAAAACATTGAATGTGTTCAAGGGCTGGCTGGATATAGCACTTGGGGCAAATGAGATGAAAGGTTATGGCGGGAAAACTGGATGATGCTATTGAGTTGGGCGATCAGCCAGGATGGTAATGAATGGCAGAGCAGGCTCAAAGGGCTGATTGGCCTCCTCCAGCTCTTGTCTTCTACATGTCTATCTTTCTATAATGTCCCAATTAAACATAAAGCCACTGCCCTTACTCTGACTGCATCTCTCTCTACTCCAACACATCCTCTGGCAGCATGTCCCAGGCACCCACAACACTCTGTGAAAACAAAACTCTCCTGCACATCTTCCTTAGTGTTTCTACCTTGTAATTGATACTTCCGCCCTGAAAAAAACCTCTGACGATCCACCCTGTCTTCCCCTGTTATAACTTTGTAGACATCTATCAGGTTCCCTCCTCAGCCACTGTCTTTCCAGTGAAAACAATTCTAGTTTATCCAGCCTCTCCTCTTAAACAAACTCTCAAGATCAGCAACATATCTTTAAATGCGTTTGTTGGATATGGGCGTTGCTGGGTGGCCAGCATTTTAAATTGTCCAATCGCAGTTGCCTTTGAGAAGTTGGTTGTGAGCCAGTTTCTCAAATTGCTGCAGTCCATGTGCTGTGGGTTGACCCAAAATGCCCTTTAGAAGGGATTTTCAGCATTTTAACACAGTGACTGCAAAGGGACTGACAATATATTTCAAATCAGGAGGTTGAGTGGCTTGGAGGGGAGTTTGCAAATGGTGGTGTCCCCACGCATTTGCTGCCCTTGTCCTTCTAGGTGGAAGTGGTCTTGGGTTTGGAAGGTGCTGCCTAAGGATCTTGGGTGAATTGCCGCAGTGCATCTTGTAGATAGTACACACTGCTGCTACTGAGCATCGGTGATGGAGGGAGTGGATGTTTGTGGATGTGGTGCCAGTCAAGTGGGTCTGCTTTGTCCTGGATGGTGTCAAGCTTCTTAAGTGTTGTTGGAGCTGTACCCATCCAGGTGGGAAGTATTCCATCACACTCCTGACTTGTGCCTTGTAGATGGTGGACAATCTTTCTGAGTCAGGAGGTGACTTACTCGCCCGCAGTATTCCTCGTTCCTGACCTGCGGTTGGCCCCACTGTGTTTGTGTGGTGAGACCAGTTCAGTTTTTGGAAAATGGTAGTATCCTGGTGAACTCTCTTTGCAATGTCTCCAAAGCTTACTCATCCTTCAGGTAGTGTAATGCACACAATACCCAAAGTGTGGACAAACTAATGTTTTATATGGCTGCAAGGGATATGGGGTGAGTAATCAACTCAATGTCAAAGGGATAATGGGGGGTGTGATCAGTGTGGACCAGCTTCAGGTACAGGAATATGGACAGGAAACAGAGATTAATTGTAAAACTGAAGCGAATGGACTCCATGTTCCCAAAACTGAAATAATAAGAACAGTCATCAAACATACCTGACAAATTGAATAAGTGAACACAGAGACTTACCAGGGACACCAACAATGGCCAGGATTGGAAAGTAAACACCCTGAATTACCCACAGCACAAAACGGATACGACCTGTTAACTGTATCGAACCAAACCAATGCAAGGAAAGAAAGAACAGACCCTCGGCAAAACTCCTGTCCAGTGTTGGAACATCCCAATCCATTGTTCCCGGATTCCGATCCATGGTTGGAACATCCCAATCCATTGTTCCCGGATTCCGATCCATTGTTGAAACATTCCAATCCATTGTTCCCGGATTCTGATCCATTGTTGGAACATTCCGTTCCATTGTTCCCGGATTCCGATCTCTCCTCTCCTCTCCCTCTCTCTCCACAGCCGCTGATCTCTGTTAGTGTTGGAGTTGTCTCTCTCATTGACTCAATGGGACAACACATTGAATGGAAGCCCTTATTAATAGAAAAGGGAATTCTTGCAGACACACAAATCAGATCCATGGAGACTCACATCAATTACAGTCACTAAACAAACAGTTTCAATTAACCCCCTTCAAACCAACACTTTTCATATCACAATGGAATAGAACATGTACCCAGCCGGGTAATGGTGGAGGTTCACTAAGAGTAGGACGAGTGGAAATATTGGAGACACTGGACATAAACTTTCAATCTTCCCATTTCATTAAAAAAAATAATTTTATGAAATATGTGTACCGCTGGTTATTCCCAGCATTTATTGTGCACACGTAGCTGCCCTTAAGAAGTTGGCGGTGACCTCCCTTTTTGAATCACTCCAGCCTGTCCTGTGCTGTTAGGGAGGACATTCCAGGATTTGGACCCAGTGAAGGAACAGTTGACATGTTTCAAAGTCAGGTTGGTGCGAGATTTGCTGACTGTAGTAATGTGGCCCAATGAGGGAAAATTTCGAATGGACCTTGTGGCTGCGCCTGACCGTGTGGAGCGATGAGAGATTCCGAGCCAGGGGAGGATTGGCAGCTGAACCCAGGAAGGTGTAATGGCAGAGTTATGCTGTCTGACCAGGTGATAAATACGGTTTAGGTGGAAGCCAGAACACTCACAGGTAAATTCACACAAACACAGGGAGTATGAGCACACTCCGCACAGACAGTGACCTAAGGATGGAATTGAACCCGGCTCTCTGGCGCTGTGAGGCAGCATGGCTAACCTCTGTGCTACAGTGCTGCCCCAAATGTGTAGGTTAGGTGGATTGGTCGTGCCAAATTACCCCTAATTTGCCCAACAATGTGCAGGTTAGGTGGTTTGGCCATGCTAAATTGCCCCTAATGTTTCCAAAGATGCAGAGGTTAGGGGGGATTAACCACACTAAATTTCCCCTGAGTGTCGGGGATTAACAGGATAAACATGCGGGGCTACAGAAATAGGGCCTGGCTGGGATTGTTGTCAGTGCAGGCTCAGTGGGCCGAATGGTCTCCATCTGCACTGTAGAGTTTGTATGATTCTGAAGAACACAATGTGAATGAGAAATGTTTGTAAAGGCTTCACACAAATAATTCACAAAGGTAGGGTTATACGCAGTGGCTGTATTAAAAGCTGTGAATTTTAAATTGTATCTTTGAAGCCCTGTTAACAAAATTTATCCCCCATCACAGAACAAAGTGATTATTCTCATTATAAGTTATTTATTCATTTATTTATTCTGTTTCCTTCACTAAAAACAACAGTCTGTCAGATTAAAGTAAATGTGCTCTCTGGATAATTCAATGGAAATCACCATGATTGTGGCATTGGATTTCGTGGCCATAATGACACCAAGATGGCTGGACTGGCAGACAGTGAGGAGCAGTGTCAGGCAATACAGCAGGATATAGATAGGCTGGTATATTGGGCAGATAAATGGCAGATGGAATTTAATCCTGATAAATGCGAGGTGA
>JARDVH010000185.1:320120-337326 GCA_030324005.1 Negaprion brevirostris
CGCCACTAACCTTAGCACATCCCCCACTCACCTGGAGGTTCCACCCTCACCCCAAAACTCTCCCCCTCACCCCAATGTCCCCCCCCCGCCTCCCACACACAAACACACTCCTCTCCTCAGGTCAACTCACTTCCTCTCACCTCAAAAGTTCCTTTTCACCTCCACACACTCAATCTCAACTCAAAACTGTCACCGATGTCGATTGTCCCCCTCTCCTGTCAGCCTTCCCGCCCCCCTTCCCATCGATGTTCTCCCTCCCATCGGCCTTCTCCCCTCCCTCTCCCGTCGGCACTCCCCCACTCAGACCCAAACATTGCCTCTCATCACAAAACATTGCCATCTCATCTCAGCAATCCCCTCTCCCCTCAACACACTTTCTCTTATCTTAACACGGCCCCTCTCACCTCGACAGTCCCCATGCAACACAACACTCCCACTCTCACCCTTACAATCTTTCTTTTTCGCCTCAAAATTATCCCCTAACCATAAAATCCTGACCTCACCTCGACCCTACCCATCTCACATTTGTTGCTGCATCCACACTACACAGCCCTCCGCACTTTCCCACTCTCGCACCCATACAGCCCCCTGCACCCACACTCCCCCCACCTTGCACACACTCTCCCCCCTTCACCTCTTCACACTCCATCTGACTTCAGAATTCCCCATCTCAACTTCACATTGCACTCCTCACTTTGACTGACTCCTCTCAACTCAACACTTCCAGTTTGGAACACAGTATCTGGGATGAGCTGTCTGAATTTGAGGTGCTCTCCGATCCAGGGGCTTGAACAGAAAATTGTTTGTGAAAATGAAAGGAGGTATTTACAGGGTGGCAGGAGGAGAGATACATCAAATCCACCCTGGACTTATCAACTGGACCAGCAGTCTCCTGGGGCACAAGGACCTACTTCCTATCATATTTCTCCGTGGGCAACACAAAATAAGCAGATATGATCATGACTTTTAAGGGGTGGTTTGACAAATAAAAGACTAGGATGGGAATAGAAGGATATGATTCCTGGAGGGGAAGGGGGCTTTAGTTCAATCGGGCAGCATTGTCAGTGCAGACTTGGAGGGCGGAAAGGACTGTTCCTGTGCTATAATTTTCTTTGATCTTTAGTTCTTTGTTTTGAGAGATGTTCCGAAATACCCATTATGCAAATCAGCAGAAAGTTGTGAAAACGTGATCAATCGTCCATATAAATTCCCCTCCAGTAACAAACACTCCCACACCCAGCTGACCATCCGCCTTCACCCTCAGGTCAGGTTGTTACATAACCTCTCCTAATTTCCGATGAATCACATGCCTTAAAGTTTACTCTTCCACATCCAATTAGTTTCCTTCCTCATTGCCCCTTCACATCAAGGGAATTGGAAATGTAAATATGTGGGGTTACAGAGATAGGGCCTGGTTGGGATCGCTGTTGGTATGGACTGAATGGGCTGAATGGCCTCCTGCTGCACCGTAGGGATTGCATGATTCAATCATGAGAAAAGTCGTGAATTTGCCCTCAGCCCAATACATGATGTTGCTGCTTATTTCTCTTTCCTCGCAGTTAACCTGTTCACGATCATTGTCCTATCAAGCAGAAATTGTGGTGTGTCCAAGTAGCCTCCTTCTGCACTGTAGGGATTATATTCTGTGACTTGGTTGAGATTTATAACCCTGACTGGCAGCAGTACATATAAACCCACCACTGAACCTAGTAGAAAATAGAGAAATAATGGTACAGGTTTAATTGAAATGAGAGGGGAGTCATTTTATTTTTCATTATTTTCAATTAGTACAAAGGAATAAGTTAACAGATATCTTATCTCTTCTCTAAATTTGCGTTGTGAGACTGCATACGTGCAGGTGTTGGTGCAGCAGCTCAAAAGCTGAAGCATGAAGCCCAACTCCCGGATGAACACGGGCAGATACACTGCCTCATAGCCCAGGTAACACATTCGCCAATAAATGCAATACACCATGTAGACCACCCAGAGCAGGATGAAGTTCCCTGAGATAATATATAAAGCAATCATGGACTTCCTGCGATTCTCCATCTCAGGATCACTGGGACTCTCACCAGTGACATTACGCCGGAGTTTTCTGCGGGCTCGGTTAGTTACAAAAATGTACCTGACGGTTAAAGCATTGAACAACAAGACCAAGACAAATGGGATGCATGGTGTTAAAATGTAATGAAAAAATTCGACGGCACCCCACACATTTGACTCTTGAACGCTCTGTGATACAGCACAGAACCAGGACTGGTTAATGAGCTGGTATTTGCTTGTATACATAAAACACCAAAAAATATTTTTTAGAGAAAAGAACACAGCTATTGTTGATAAAACCACAAGCGCTGTTTTCTCCGAGCAGTATTTGGCTTTCAGCTTCTGACAGCAAATGGCGACATATCGATCGAATGTGAAGCTAACTGTGAACCACACAGAACAGTCGGTAACAGCGTAAAGTAGTGCGGCGTGGATATTGCACACCGGCACATTGCTCAGGAAATTGAATTCCAGACGGTAAACAGCGGGAATGTGCCTCCATATCAGATCGACAATGATGACCAGGAGATCAGCTGTTGCCATGGCTACCAGGTATCTGGTGGCACATTTGGACAAGCCACACTTCCCCCGAGACAGTATCAGAATTGTCACCGTGTTAACTGTAAGGGAGTAAAGAGGTTGGGGCAGGTTAAGAGAAAATGCATTCATTTTCGGAGGCGCTGGCCTAGTGATATCAATGCTAAACTATTCATGCAGAATCTCAGCGAATGTACTGTGGACCGAGGTTCGAATCCCACCACAGCCAATAGAGGAATTTGAGTTCAGTAAAAGTAAATTCTAGTTGCCCCTTAACTGCCACTATTGTACCTGCTCCCACCACCTCCCCAGGCAGTGCATACCAGTCATTCACCACCGTGTATGTAAAAAAAACTCACCTCACACATCTCCTTGAAACTTTTCCCCACTCACCTTAAACCTATGACTTTCCCACCCATGTAAGAGCCTCTGGCTATCCACTCTGTCCATGCCACTCATAATCTTGTAAATCTCTATCAGGTCACCCTGATTTTCCAGCAGTTTCAGATTCCAGCATTTGCAATATTTTGTGTTTAATTTTATCACTATTGCTTCACTGATGTCCGTTAGGGAATTCAAGATAAAAAATCTAGAATTAACAATCCACGATAGTCATGAAACCATTGTCAACTGTTGGAAAAACCCATCTGGTTCTTTAGAAAAGGAAATCTTACCTGGTCTGGCCTATATGTGACTCCAGAGCCACACTGAGAGATGTGGTTAACTTTCCAAGGGATGGGGAATTAATGTTGGCCAACCAGTGACACCCCTGTCCCATGAATGAACAAAATAGTTGATGAATTCTGATCGTATTGATAATTTATAATTAAATTTACAAAATAATAATTCGTAATAGTGTCTGGTCTGGATGATATCTTAGATTAAATCATCGAATCCCGAGAATGCAGAGGAGGCCATTCGGCCCATCGAGCCTACGCTGACGACAATCCCACCCAATCACTATCCCCTTAACCCCATGTATTTAACCTGTGAGTTCCCCTGACACTAACAGGCAATTTACCAAGGCCAATCAACCTGAGCCGCGCATCTTTGGATGTGGGAGGAAAATAGAAAATCTGGCAGAAACTCATGCAGACATGGAGAGAGTGTGCAAACTCTGCACAGATAGGGCCCCGAGCTGTGAATTGAACCTCAGTCCATGGCACTGTAAGGCAGCACAGGTAATGGGTGGCATAATGGCAGCCTCAGATTGCCAGGGACCTGAGTGAGTATCCGTGTGGAGTTTGCACCTTCTCCCCCTTGTCTACGAGGGATTTTTCCGGTGCACCGGTTTCCTCCCCCATTCAAGATGTGCGGGTTAGGTGATTTGACCATACTAAATTGCCCGTTAGTGTCCAAAGATGTGTAGGTTAGGTGAATTGGCCATACTAAATTGCCCGTTAGTGTCCAAAGATGTGTAGGTTAGGTGGATAGGCCATGTTAACTTGCCTCTTTGTCCAAAGATGTGCAGGTTAGATGGATTGGCCATGCTAAATTGCCCCTTAATGTCCAAAGATGTGGGGGTTTGTGTGTTTTGACCTTGCTAAATTAACCCTTAGTGTTCAACGACGTGCATGTTTGGTGGACATGCTTTAGACTCAAAGGGGCAATTTAGCTTGAACAATTCACCTAACTTACACATCTTTGGAAACTAAGGGGTTACTCAGCAGGCCAAACCTCCTAGCCTGCACATATTTCGACACTAAGGGGCAACATAGCATGCCTCATCCACCTAACCTGCATATCTTTGGACATGAAGGGCAATTTAGCATAGTCAATCCACTGAAACTGCACATCTATAGACACAAAAGGGACAATTTAGCATGGCCAAAACATTGAATTAGCACACAGTTGAACATTATGGGGCAATTTAGTGTGGCCAAGCCCCCTAATCTGTGCACATTTGGACACTAAGGGACAATTTATCCAGGCCAATCCACCTAATTCATGCTAAATTGCCCACTATTGTTCAAAATGTGCAGGTTAGGTAGATTGACCATTCTAAATTGCCCCTTTGCATCCAAAGATGTGTGGGTTAGTTGAACTCGCCATACTAAATTGCCCCTTTGTGTCCAAAGATGTGCAAGTTAGGCAGATTGGACATGCTAAATTACCCGTTAGTGTTCAAAAATGTGAAGGTTACGTACATTGGCCTTGCTAAATTGTCTCTTAGTGCACAAATATGTGCAATTTAGGAGAATTGGCTGTGCTAAATTGCCTGTTATTGTATAAAGATGTCTACGTTAGATGGACTGGTCATGTTGAATTGCCCTTTAGTGTCAAAAGGTGTGAAGGTTAAGTGATATAGCCATGCTAAATTGCACCTTAGTGTCCAAAAATGTGCAGGTTACTTGGATTGGCCATGACAATTTGCACCTTTGTGTCAACATATATGCAGGTTAGGGGGCCTGGCCATGCTTAATTGCCCTGTAGTCTTCAATGATGTGTAGGCTTGGTGATTGTTAATGCTAAGTTGCATCTTAGTATCCAATTATATGTGGGTTACGTGGATTGGCCATGCTAAATTGTCCCTCAGTGTCCAAATATGCACAGGTTAGATGGATTGTCCATGCTAAATTGCCCCTTAGTGTTCAAAGATGTATCGGTCACGTACATTGGTCTTGCCAGTTAGCCCCTTAGTGACTAAAGATGTGCAGGTTATGTGGATTGGCCATGCTAATTGCTACATGTTGTCCAAGATGTGCAGGGAAGTGGATTGTCCATGCTAAACTGCCCTTATGTGTCAAAAGGTGTCAGGGTTAGGTAATATAGCCATTCTAAATTATCCCTTAGAGTCCAGAGATGTGCAGGTTAGGTGCATTTGCCATGCGAAATTGCCCCTTATTATCCAAAGGTGTGCAGGTTGGGTTGATTGGCCATGCTTAATTGTCCCTTAGTGTTCAATGATGTATACATTAGATGGATTGGCCATGCTAAGTTGCAGCTTAGTGTCCACAGAAATGCCGGTTAGACGGATTGGCCTTTGTGTCCAAAGCTGTGCAGGTTAGGTGGATTGGCCTGGATAAATTGTCCCTTAGTGTCCAAATGTGCGCAGGTTAGGGGGCTTGGCCACACTAAATTGCCCCATAATGTTCAACTGTGTGCCAATTCAGTGTTTTGGCCATGCTAAATTGTCCCTTTTGTGTCTATAGATGTGCAGTTTCAGTGGATTGACTATGCTAAATTGCCCTTCATGTCCAAAGATATGCAGGTTAGGTGGATGAGGCATGCTATGTTGCCCCTTAGTGTCGAAATATGTGCAGGTTAGGAGGTTTGGCCTGCTGAATAACCCCTTAGTTTCCAAAGGTGTGTAATTAGGTGAATTGTTCAAGCTAAATTGCCCCTTTGAGTCTAAAGATGCCCTGGCCAGACAAAATGCCCCTTGTGTCCAAACATGTAAACATGGGTGGATTGTCCATGCAAACGTGCCCCTTTCGTGTCCACAAATGTGTTAGGTGGATTGGCCATGCTAAATTGCCATTTATTGTCCAAAGATATTCAGGTTAGGTGGATTGGCTGTTTTTAAATTGCCCCTTGGAGTCCAAAAATGTGCAGGTAGATGAATTGGCCATGCTATATTGCCCATTAGTGTCTAAAGATGTGGATGTTAGGTGGAGTGGCCATGTTAAGTTGCACTATAGTGCCCAAAAATGTGCAGGTTAGGGAGCTTGGCCATGCTAAATTGCCTCTTAATGTCCAAATATATATGGGTTCAGTGGATTGGTTACGTTAAGTTGCCCCTCAGTCTTCACGATGTGTATGTTGGGTGAATTCATCTTACTAAATTGCCCCTTAGTGTCCAATGATTTGCAGATTAAGTGGATAGGCTATGCTAAATTGCCGCATAATATCCAAAGATGGCAGCACACTTTTGGATTGTTGTCACATGTATTAACATACATGAAAGTATTGTTTCTTGCGCATTGTAGAGACTTCATAGAGAAGGAAACGAGAGAGTGCAGAATGTATTGTTACAGCCATAGCTAGGGACAGAGAAATATTCACTTAATGCAGGGTAAGTCCATTCAAACGTCTGACAGCAGTAGGAAAGAAACTGTTCTTGAGTCGGTTGGTAGGTGACCTCAGGCTTTTGTATCTTTTTCCTGAAGGAAGAAGGTGGTGTGTGGGATCCTTAATTATGCTGGCTGCTTTGCTGAGGCAATGGGAAGTGTAGACAGAATCAATGCATGGGAGGCTTGTTTGCGTGATGGATTGGGCTACGTTCACAACTTTTGTAGTTTCTTGCGGTCCTGGGCAGAACAGGAGCCATACCAAGCTATGATACAACCAGAAGGATTGCTTTCTATGGTGCAAATGTAAAAGTTGGTACGAGTCGTAGCTGACATGCCGAATTTCCTTAGCCTTCTGAGAAAGTAGATGAAAGTAGATTGGTGAGTTTTCTTAACCATAGTGTTGGCATTGGGGAGGGGGGAGTGGGAGGCGTGGAACCAGGACATGTTGTGGTGATCTGGACACCTAAAACATTGAAGCTCTCGACCAGCACCACGATTGGCAGTGCTACCTCACAGCACTAGCGGCCCAGGCTCAACTCCGGCCTCACGTCACAGTCTGTGTGGAGGTTGCACATTCTCCCTCTGTCTGAGTGGGTTTCCTCCAATAGTCCAAAGGTGTGCAGTTAGGTGGATTGGCCATGCTAAACAGACCGTAGCGTCAAGGAATTAAAAGGGTAAAATACATGGGGTTACGCGAATAGGGTCTGGGAGGGATCGTGGTCGGTGCAGACTTGATGGGCAGAATGGCCTCATTCTGCACTGTAGGGACTGTGCACATTTTGCAGGTTAGGTGGACTGGCCAAACTAAATTGCCCCACAGTGTCCAAAGATTTGCAGCTCAGGCTGATTGGTCACTCTGAATTGTCCCTTTATTGTTCAAAGTTGTGAAGGTTAGATGTATTGCCTGTGCTCAATGGCCCCTTAGTGCTCTAAGATGTGCAGGTTAGGTGGGTTGGCCATGCAAAATTGCCCTTCATATCCAAATATATGCAAGTTAAGTGGATTGGCCGTGGTAAGTTGTCACTTTGTCTCCAAAGATTTGCGGATTCGGTGGATTGGCCATGCTAAATTGCTCCATGGTGACCAAAGATGGTGGGGCGGTGGCACAGTGATTAGCACTGCTGCCTCACAGTGCCAGGGACCCAAGTTCAATTCAGGCCTAAAGTGACCGGCCGTGTGGAGTTTGCACATTCTCCCCATGTCTGCTTGGGTTTCCTCCGGGAGCACCAGTTTCCTCCAATAGTCCAAAGATATGCGGGTTAGGTGGAATGGCCATGCTAAACTGATGCTAGTGGCAGGAGACTAGCAGGATAAATATGTGGGGTTATGGGAATAGGGCCTGGGTGAGATCATGGTCAGTGTAGACTCGATGGGCAGAATGGCCTCATTCTGCACTGTAGGGATTCTATGATTCTCTAATGTGTAGGTTAGGTCAATTGACCATACTTAATTGTCCCTGATTGTCCAAGATATGCAGGTTAGGTGGATCGGCCATGACAAATTGCCCTTAGTGTCCAAAGGCGGGCAGGATAGTTGGATTGGCCATGCGAAATTGGCACTTCGTGTGCAAGGGTGTGCAGTTTCGGTGAACTTGCCGCGCTAAATTGCCTATTTGTTTATAAATATGTGTGTGTGAGGTGGATTGCATATGCTAAATTCCCTTTAGTGTCAAAAGAAGTGAGGGTTAGGAGATAGTGTCATGCTAACTTGCCCCTTAGTGTCCAGAGATGTGAAAGTTTTGTGTACTTGCCATGCTCATTGGCCCTTAGTGTCCAAAGATATGCAGGTTATGTGGATTGGCCATGCTAAGTTGCCCCTTATTTGTCCATGTGTGCATAGGTTAGGTGGATTGGCCATGCTAAGTTGCCCTTTGTGTCCAACGATGTGCAAGTTAGATGGATTTGCGATGCTAAGTTGCCTCTTGTTTGTCCACAGGTATGTAGGTTAGGTGGATTGGCTATGCTAAATTGTCCATTGTGTTCAAAGATGTGCAAGTTAGGTGCATTGGCAATGCTACGTTGTCCCTTAATCTCCAAAGATGAGCAGGTAGGTAGACTGGCCTTGCTAAATTGCCCTTTAGGGTCCAAAGATGTGCCGGTTATGTAGATTGGCCTTGCTAAATTGTCCCTGAGTGTCAAGGATGAGTAGATGAGGTGAATTTGTCCTATTAATTTGCCCCTAAGTGTCCAATTGTTTTTGGGTGAGGTGGATAGGGCATATTAAATTGCCTCATAATGCAGAAAAATGGTGGCATAGTGTCACATGGTTTGCACCACTGCCATACACTACAAGGGATCTGGGTTCACTGCCATACAATACAAGGGATATGACTGTCCGTGTGGAGTTTGTGCGTTCTCTCCATTTCTGCATGGGTTTCCTCTGGGTGCTCCAGTTTTCTCCAATAGTTGAAAGATGAGCAGATTTGGTGATTGGCCTTGCTACATTGATCCTAGTGATAGGGGATTAGAACAGTAAATACATGGGGTGGTGGGAATTAGGCCTGGTGGGATTTTGGTCGGCGAAGGCTCTTTGGGATGAATGACCACATTCTGCACTGTAGGGATTCTATGATGTGTAGGTTAGGTCATTTGGCCATTTATGGTCCAAGATGTGGAGGTTGAGTGGATTGGCCATGCTAAATTGTCCCTCAGTGTCCAACAATGTGCAGGTAGGTGGATTTGCCATGCCAGGTTAATCTATAGTGTCATACTGTCCAAAGATGTGCCGATTAGTTGGATTGGCCATACCAACTTGCCCCTTAGTGTCCAAAGATGTGCAGGTTAGGTGGATTTGCCATGCTAAATTACCACTTAGTGTTCAGATATGCGTAGGTTAAGGGGTTTGGTCATGCTAAATTTCACCTTAGTATTCAACGATGTGCAGGTTTGGTGGATTGACTGTGCTAATTTGCATCTGAGCCAAAGATATGTGGGTTAGGTGGATTGGTCATGCTAAATTGCCCCTCGGTGTCCAAAGATATTCAGACTATGTGGATTGGCCATGCTAAATTTCCCCGTTGTGTCCAAAGATGGCAGCATGCTAGCACAGTGGCTAGCACTGCTGCCTCACACCGCCAGGCACCCGGGTTCAATTCTGACATAGGGTGACCGTCTGTCTGGGGTTTGCACATTCTCCCCATGTCTGCGTGGGTTTGCATTGGGTATTCCTGTTTCCTCCAATAGTCCAAAGATGTGCTGGTTAGGTGGAATGGCCGTGCTAAACTGACCCTAGTATCAGGAGATTAGCAGGATAAACACCTCAGGTTTCAGGAATTGGGGCTGGCTGGGATCACGTTTGGTGCAGACTCGATGGGCTGAATGGACTCATTCTGCACTGTAGGCGTTCGATGATTGTATGATTCTATGATGTGTAGGTTAGGTCAATTGGCCATACTAATGTGACATTTATTGTCCAATATGTGCAGGTTGGGTAGATTGGCAATGATAAATTGCCTCGTAGTTTCCAGAGATTTGTAAATCAGGTGGATTGGTCATACTAAATTGCTCCTCAGTGTCCAAGGATGTGTCGGTTAGATGGGTTCCCTTAGTTTTCAAAGATATGCAGGTTAATTGGATTGGCCATGCTAAATTAACCCATTGTGTTCAAAGATGTGCAACTTGGTGGATTGGCCATGCTAAGTTGCCCCTTATTGTCCAAATATACACACATTAGGTGGTTTGGCCATGCTAAATTGTCCCTTAGTGTCCACAAATGTGCAGGTTAGGCGCCCTGGCCAGGCTAAATTGTTCTTAGTGTCCAAACATGTGTAGGTTATGTTGATTGACCATGCAAATGTGTCCCTTTCCTGTCCACAGATGTGTAGGTTAGGTGGATTGGCCAAGGTAGATTGCCCCTTACTGTCCAAAGATGTGCAAGTTAGGTGGATTGGCCATGCCAACTTGCCCCTTAGTCCCCAAAGATGTGCAGGTTAGGTGAATTGGCCATTCTAAATTAGCCATTAGTGTCTAAGGAAGTGTACAATAAGTGGATTGGCCATGCCGAGTTGCTACATGATGCCCAAGATGTGCAGTTAGGTGGATTGGCCATGCTAAATTGCCCCTTAGTGTCCAAGGATGGTGGCATGATAGCACATGATAGTGCCAGGGCCCCAGGTTCAATTCCAGCCTCGGGTAACTGTGTGAAATTTGTATGTTCTCCCCGTGTCTGCATGGGTTTCCTCCGGCAGCTCTGATTTCCCTCAATAGTCCAAAGATGTGTGGGTTAGGTGGATTAGCCATGCTAAACTGACCCCAGTGTTAGGGGATTAGCAGGGTGGAGGTGTGGAGGAATAGGGCCTGGGTGGGATTGTGGTAGGTGCTGACTTGATGGGTGGAATGGCCTCATTCTGCACTATAGCGATCCGATGATTGTCTCACACTATGATTTGTAGATTAGAAAAAATGGCATACTAAATTGCCACTTATTGTCCAAGATGTGCAGGTCACCTGGATTGGCCGTGCTAAATTGCCCCACAGTCTCCGAAGATTTGCAGGTCAGCTGGATTGTTCATTCTAAATTGCACGTCAGTGTCCAAAGATGTGCAGGTTAGATGATTGGCTATGCTAAATTACCCCTTAGTGTCCAAAGATTTGTATGTTAGGAGATTTGGCCATGCTAAATTGCCCTTTTGTTTCCAAAGATGTGTATGTTCGGTTGATTGGCCATGCTAAATTACCCTTCTGAGTCAAAAGATGTGAGGGTTAGGTGATATTGCCATACTAAATTGCCCCTTAGTGTGCAGAGATGTGCAAGTTATGTGCATTAGCCATGGTAAATTGCCCCTTAGTATCCAAAAATGTGGCGGTTCTGTGGATTGGCCATGCTAACTTGCCCATTAGAGTCCAAAGGTACATATTATATGGATTGGCCACGTTAAATTGCCCCTTCATGTCCAAGAAGTTTGGGTTAGGTGAATTTGTCTTGTTAAATTGCCCCTTAATGTCCAATGATTTGCAAGTTATGTGGATAGGCCAGGCTAAATTGTCCCATAGTGTCCAAAGATGGTAAGCACTGCTGCCTCACTGCACCAGGGACCCTGGTTCAATCCGACCACAGGTGACTATCTCCCCGTGTCTGCATGGGTTTCCTTCTGGTGCTCCAGTTGCCTTCAACCGGTCAAAAATGTGCAGGTTGGGTAGTTTGGCCATGCTCAACTGACCCTAGTGTCAGAGGATTAGCAGGGTAAATACTTGGGGATATGGGAATATGGCATGGGTGGGATTGTGGTTGGTGCAGACTCAATGAGCCAAATGGCCTCATTCTTTACTGTAGGGATTCTATGTTTCTATGTTGTGTAAGTTAGGTTGATTGGCCAGACTGAATTGTCCCTTATTATTCAAGATTTGCAGGTTGGGTGGATTAGCCTTGCTAAATTGCCCTGTAGTGTCCAAAGATGTGCAGGTTAGGTGGATTGATCATTCTAAATTGCCGCTTATTGTCCAAAGGTGTGTAGGTTAGATGAATTGGCAATGCTAATTTGCCCCTTGGTGTCTCAAGATGTGCAGGTTAGGAGGATTACCCACGCTAAATTGTCCTTAGTGTACAATGATGTGCAGATTAAGTGCCTTGGCCATGCTAAATTTCCAGTTAATGTCCATAGATGTGCAGGTCAGTTGGATTGGCCATGCTCAGTTGCCCTCCGTGTCCAGAGATATGCAGGTTAGGTGAATTGGTCATGCTGAATTGCCTTTGGGTATCCAAAGATGTGTAGACTAGGTGAATTGGCCATGCAAAACTGTCTCTCCTGGCCCTATTTTACCGTTTTGATTCTAAGTGCTGGGCAGACTTGAAACTGAGAGTGGTTCAGGTCTGACTTTTAGACCCGTTCTCAGGCGTCCCCATACCCATTCTGTTTGTATAAATATTAGTGTATCTGAATCGCGCTGCAGAGGCCTGTGGGCAATGCTTAACGTGCCCGAAACTCTGCAGTTCTGATTGGCCCCTCCGACTGCACATACACAGGAAAAAACATGATAGAACGCAGCTCCCTTATCACATCCCTCACAGGCTGGAAGATCTTCCCCCGTCCCCCACAGACTCTGCTCCAGCACCCCCACAACATTACTGACCCCCTTATCCTCCCACCCCCTCCACCACCCAGCCTGGTGTGAGCCCCTCCCCCAATTCCCCCTCACTGACCACAGGCAGAGTGGCAGCGGACCCCCCATCCGCCCCACCCCACCACCCCCACCCCCCCGCCCCACTGACCACAGGCAGAGTGGCAGCAGATGCCCCCTCCCTCCCTGTCCGATCTCAAGCAGAGAGCTGTGGGATGTTAGGTAGTTATCTCCTCACTCGCTGTTACAATGTTATAGAGCATGTCTGTTTCGTGCTGAATCTGGATGGGTGAATGCGGTGCTAAAGGGGGAAGTGCCGGCAAGTTTGGGCATGCAGCTCGTTAAGTCAATTTAAATGCATGAAAATGTACGGCCAGTGGCCGTGATCAGGGCTGCCTTTTTCAGGCAAGGTCCTGATCGGGGCCATTTTCGGGCTTTGGTAAAGAGGAGCAGGTGCAGAGATGGGCGTGGTTCACGTTACTCACCTCATGCCCAACTTTACCAACTTTTCACACTCAAAATGGGCCCAACTTGATGTTAAAATCGGGCCCTTAGTGTCCAAAGATGTTCAAGTTTGGAGTATTGGCCACGCTAAATTGCACCTTCGTGTCTAAAGATGTGTCGGTTAGGTGGATTATCCATACAAATTTGCCCCTTTAGTGTCCACAGATGTGTAAGTTAGGTGGATTGGCCATGATAATTTACCTCTTAGTGTCCAACAATGTGTGTGTTAGGTGTATTGGTCATGCTAAATTGCTATTGCTGTCCAAACATGTGCAAGTTAGGTGCATTGGTCATGTTGAATTGCCCCTTAATGTCCAAATATGCACAGATTAGGTGGTTTGACCATGCTTATTTGCCTGGTGATGTCCAAAGATGTGTGGGATAGGTGGTTTGGTCATGGTAAATTGTCCTCTTGTGTCCAATTGTCCAGGTTAGGTGGATAGTCCATTCAAAATTTGTCCCTTTAGTGTCCACAGATGTGTTGGTTAGGTGGATTGGCCATGCTAATTTGCTCCTTGATGTCCAAAGATGTGTAGGTTAGGTGGATTAACCATGCTGTCTTAGCCAGTAGTGTCCAAAATGTGCAGGTGAGGTGAATTTGCCTTTCTAAATCATCCCTTCATTTCCAAAGATGTGCAGGTTGTGTGAATCGGTCATGTTAAATTATTCCTTAGTGTCCAAATACACGCAGGTTAGGTCATTTGGCCATGCTAAATTGTCCCTTAGTGTCCAAAGATGTGCAGGTTCGGTGGATTATCCAATCAGTAAAGATAGGCACCTCCTCCACGATAATCCTCAACACCGGTGCCCCACAAGGCTGCCTTATCAGCCCGCTACTACACTCCTTGTACACCTATAACTGTGCAGCCAAATTCCCCTCCAATTCGATCTTCAAGTTTGCTGACGACATCACTGTAGTGGGTCGGATCTCAAACAGTGATGAGATCGAGTACAGGAATGAGCTAGAGAATCTGGTGAACTGGTGCAGCGACAGTAATCTCTCCTTCAATGTCAACAAAACGAAATAGATTGTCATGGACTTCGGGAAGGATAAACAGGGACATGTCCCTGTCTACATCAATGGGGATGAAGTAGAAAGTCGAGAGTTTCAAGTTTTTAGGTGTCCAGATCACCAACAGCATGTCCTGGTCCCCCCATACTGACACTATAGTTAAGAAAGCCCACCAGTGCCTCTACTTTCTCAGGAGATTGAGGGAATTTGGCATATCAGCTATAACTTTCACCAACTTTTACAGATGCACCATAGAAAGCATTTTCTTTTCTGGTTGTATCACATTTGCTCTGCCCAAGACACAAGGAACGACAAAAGATCGTGAATGTAGCCCGATCCATCATACAAACCAGCCTTCCATCCACGGACTCTGTCTACACTTCCCGCTGCCTCGGCAAAGCAGTCAGCATAATTAAGGACCCCACGCACCCCGGACTTTGCCTTTTCCAACTTCTTCCTTTGGGAAAACAATACAAAAGTCTGGGGTCACGTACCAACAGACTCAAGAATAGCTTCTTCCCTGCTGCTGTCAGGCGTTTGAATGGATTTACCTTGCATTAAGTTAATCTTTCTCTGCACCCTAGCTATGACTGTAACACGACATTCTGCAGTCTCTCGTTTCCCTCTCTATGAACGGTATGCTTTGTCTGTACAGCGTGAAAAAAACACTTTTCACTGTAGGTTAATACATGTGACAATAAAAAATCAAATCAAATCAAATGGCTCCTTAGTATGCAAAGATGATCAGGTTAGGAACTGGCCATGCTAAATGGCCCCTTTGTGCCCAACGATGTATTGGATATCTGAACATGGTAAAAATTATGGACAAAGTGAGCATTAACAGTAACTTTAAAACAAAACGTCATCAAAACATATTATTTCTGACCTGGGAGTGTGTTCATTCCCTGCTTTCTGATGGACGTTGTAAATTCTAACCAGCTCAGACCACCACCCCCACGGCTTCCCATAGCCACACACTGTTATCCCCTTCAAATCATGACTCAATTCCCTTCTCAACCTCACTATTTAAACTATTTTTAATCAGCCTTGAATGTTATTTGCTTGCTGCATTAAATAGGAAACCCTCATCTCCCCTTTGGAATTTTAGCCAATTGCATTAATGGGTGGCACGATGGCACAGTGGTTTGCACTGCTGCCTCACAGCACCAGGGACACGGGTTAAATTCCTGACTTGGGTCACTGTCTGTGTGGAGTCTGCACGTTCTCCCCATGTCTGCGTGGGTTTCCTCTGGCTGTTCCGGTTTCATCGCACTGATGTACATTTTGGGAGGATTGGCCATGTAAATGCCCGGGGTTACGGGGTAAGGTGGATGGGAGGACCTGGGTGGAATGTATAGAAGTTGGGAAGTTATGTTGCAGTTTCTCGGGGCATTGGTGAGGCTACACCTGGGGTTTTCTGTTCAGTTTGGATCACCTTGCTGTCAGAAATATGTTATTAAACTGGACAGAGTGCAGAAGAGATTTTGCCAAGATGTTGCCAAGACTCAAGGGACTGAGTTATAGGGAGACATTTGACAGGCTAGGACTTTTTTCTCTGGACCGTAGGAGACTAAGGGGTGATCTTATCGAGGTGTATCAGATCGTGAGAGGCATGGATAGGTTGAATTGCTAACTTGAGGGTATAGGTTTAAGTTACGATGGGAAAGAATTAATGGGAATCTGAGGAGTAACTTTTTTTACAAGAGGGTGGTAGATTTGTGGAATGAACTGCCAGAGGAATTGATTGAGGCAGGGATATTGACAATATTTAAAAGGTTTTTGGGCAGATACATGGATAGAAAAGGTTTCAAGGGATATGGGCCAAATGCAGCAAGTGGGTTAGGCTTGGATGGTCTTTTTGGTCAGCACGGACCAGTTTGGGCTGAAGGGCCTGTTTCTGTGCCATAGACTCTATGATTCTACTCTAGGGAAGGATGAGGAGAAATTGCCAGAGGGGAGTTCACACCAGTGAATAAACAACTTTGAAATAAACCTGTCAAAGAATGGATTTTTAAATTCATTCGTGGGCCATGGGCGTTAGTGGCTGGCCAGCATTTACTGCCTAGCCCTAGTTGCTCTTGAGAAGGTGGCAGTGAGCTTCCTCCTTGAATCGCTGCAGTCCATGTGCTGAGGGTTGACCCACAATACCGTTAGGGACAGAATTCCAGGTTTTTGACCCAGCGGCTGTGAAGAGCGGCCAATATACTTCAAAGTCAGGATGTTGGGTGGCTTGGAGAGGAACTTGCAGGTGGTGATGTTCCCATGTATCTGTTGCCCTTGTCCTTCTAGATGGAAACTGGTGTGTGTTTGGTAGGTGATATCTAAGAATCTTGTAGATACACACACTGCAGTGCATCTTGTAGATAGTGCACACTGCTGCTACTGAGTATTGGTGGTGAAGGGATTGAATGTTTGTAGATGTGGTGTCAATCAAGCAGGGCTGCTTTGCCCTGGATGGTGTCAAGCTGCTTGTGTGTTGTTGGAGGTGCACCCTTCAGGCAAATGGGGAGTATTCCATCACACTCCTGACTTGTGCCTTGAAGATGGTAGATAAGATTTGGGGAGGTGAATTACTCGTTGCAGTATTCCTAGCTTTTGACCTGCTCTTGTAGCCACTGTGTTTATGTGGCAAGTCCAGTCCAGTCTCTGACCAATGGTAACCCCAAGCTGGGAGGAACAACAGAACAACATTGTACACTCGTAAATGTAACCAGTGGTATCACAGCCCGGCATAAATCATAGAATGATAGAATGCAGCCCTTTGGCCCATTGAGTCTGCACCAGCACACAAGAAACACCTGACCTACCCAATCCTATTTCCCAGTACTTGGTCCATAGTCTTGAATGTTATGATGTACCAAATGCTCATCCAGGTACTTTTTAATGGATGTGAGGCAACTAAGCTTTTAAGTGCACTTATTATTGTCACAAGTAGGCTTACATTACATACATTGGGGCGGCATTGTAGCACAGTGGTTAGCACTGCTGCTTCACAGTGCTAGGGACCCGGGTTCAATTCCCAGCTTGGGTCACCCTCTGCG
>JARDVH010000185.1:383128-393679 GCA_030324005.1 Negaprion brevirostris
GGGAGGAAACTGGAGCACCCGGAGGAAACCCACGCAGACACGGGGAGAATGTGCAAACTCCACACAGACAGCGACCCGAGCCAGGGATCGAACCCGGTTCCCTGGAGCTGTGACGCAGCAGTGCTAACCCGCTGTGCTACCGTGACTTCTCGGTCAGTCAGCGGACTGTGCTTGCGTGGTCAGTTTTGTCAGTCAGTTGGCCTCGCTCTGTCAGTCTGTCAGTTGGTTTCGCTCAGTTGGTTCGGGAGATGGGTCATTCCCAATCCATCATTCGGTTAACCTCACTCACCCATTCTGTCTATTGGGCCCACTCGCTCACGTGGACAGTGGGCCTTGCTCGCTCAATCTGTTGTCCTCAGGGATTTGATCTGTTGTTCAGTCACTCAGTCCATTGGAGACTCGGGCTTTGGGCAGTTGTTTAGTCAGGCAGTCTCATTGGCTCAGTCAGATGGCCATGTTCACTCAGTTACAGAGTCAGTCTCATTGGCTCAGTTTGTTGTTCTATGAGCCTTGTTCAGTCAGTCTGTCAGTGGGTAGACCTGGGACAGTCGGTCAGTCAGAATGTGTTTGTTGTTCAGTTGACATCGGTTGCTCAGTCAGTAAGTCTACTTTGTTCACTCGGTCAGTCAGTTGGCCTTGGTCGCTCAGTGTCTCAGTCAACCTGGCTCACTCGATCTGTCAGTCGTTTTTGCCTGACTCTGCCTGTCGCTGAGTCAGCCTCACTCACTCAGTGCATTGGTCAGTCGGCCTTGATCCGTTTGTTTGTGTTATTCAATGACTTGGTCAGTCAGCCTCGCTCAGTCCATCGGTCAGTCAAACTCTCTCGGTCAGTTGGTTAGTTGTTCTCATTGGCCTGCTTGGTCAGTTGTCCTGGCGCACTCGCTCAGTCAATTCACCTGGCTTCATCTGTCATTCGGTCTTTCTCGATCAGTCAGATAGTCAGCCTCACTAGCTCGGTCAGTCGGCCTTGCTCGATCATTTGGTCAGTTTGGTTTCTCAGTCAGCTAGTCAGCCTTGCTTGGTCAATCCATCTCGTTCCCTCGATCACATGGCCTGGCACGCTTGGTCACTCAGTTACCCTCACTTGCTCGGTTAGTCAATCTTGTTTAATTGGTCAGTCGGCCTTGCTCGGTCTGCTGGCCAGTTTCGCTCAGGTGGTCAGTCGGTCACCCTCACTCCCTTTGTCAGTCAGCCTTGCTCGGTCTGCTGGCCAGTTGGGTTGGCTCAGGTGGTCAGTCGGTCACCCTCGCTCCCTTGGTCAGTCGGCCTTGCCTGCTCCTTCGGTCAGTGGGCCAGCTTTGCCTCGAGCTGCCATACAGCACGTTCCTCTGCACTTCCCAGGACCTCATTTCCTAGGACTCGCCCCCACCCCATCCTGGTTCACTACTTCTGACTGCAAGCTTTTTGTACAATCTGTGTGAGGAATGAGATGATCGATAGGCTGACTGGATAATGAGAGGACGGAAAGATTTGGAGGCTTGTTACAGATTATGATGATGTGCATTTTGGATGGGGAATGGTAAAGGATGAATGATGAGAGGCTCACTTCATATCTGCATGGGTTTCCTCTGGGTGCTCCGGTTTCCTCCCACAGTTCAAAGGTGTTTTGGTTAGGTTGATTGGCCATGCTAATATTGCCCCTGACTGTCCTGAGCTGCGTAGGATAGAAGGATTAGTGGGTAAATTTGTAGAGATATGGGGGTAGGACCTGAGTGGGATTGTGGTCGATGGGCCAAATGCCTCTTTCTGCGCTGTAGGATTTCTATTATTCTATTTCTATTTCTGAGAGAGAAAGATTTGTGGGCGGGTTTCCCCGTCAATGTTTAATGAATTGAAGAATTGTCGTAAAGGGGTATTTGAGCACATTTTTCAACTGATGCCTGAACTGAGTCTGTGTCACGGCATAAATTGCAGTGTTTGTACAGCAACTCAGGATCTGCAGCATGAAGCCAAGTTCCTTAAAAGCCTGAGGGAAAGTTACAGTACCAAACCCCAACCACGAAAGCCGGTTAGATATGGAATAAATCATGAACATTGACCACAACAGGATGAAATTGGCGGAAATAAGAAAAAGAAGAATGATGGATTTCTTTCGACTCTCCATCTCGGGGTCTCTGGCATTCTCCTCACTACTGAGAGCCCGGAGTCTCCTGCGGGCTCTGCTGCTCACTAAAATATGTCTGACGGTGAAAGCATTGAGCAGCAGAATTAGCACAAATGGGATAAAGGGGGTGAGAATGTAGTGGAGGAATTCGATTATTCCCCAGACCAGAGATTCCCGAACATCCCATGTGACATAACAAAACCACTGGTTTTGCCCCGGCCAATATTCATTTGAAAACAGAAAATACCAGAAAGTGTTCTTAAAACAGCTCAGCACTGTCACTGTTCCCAGAACCACAGTTGCTGATTTCTCAGTGCAATATTTACTTTTCAGCTTGGGGCAGCAAATGGCCACAAATCGATCAAAGGTGAAAGTGACGGTGAACCAGACAGAACAGTCAGTGGCTGCATAAAGCAGGATGGCGTGGATGTTACACACGGGGACTGAGTACAGGAAATAAAACTTTTGCCAATAAACAACGGGAATGTGTCTCAATATCAGGTCGAGGATAATGACCAGCAGATCCCCCACTGACATGGCCACCAGGTAACGAGTGACACATTTGGACAGACCACAGTTTCTCCTCGTCAGTGTCACAATTGTGATTATGTTCACTGTCAGGAGGGGAAATAAAGAATAAAATTAGACTCGATTCAGGGAAAGAAGTTACCATTTAGACTGAGGATGGGTAGAAGTAAAAAAAAAATTACACACATTAAATCACTTTCCAAAAAAAAAAATCCAGCTCATCTTTTTCAGTATGAGAGCAAAGAAGAGCCTCCAGAGGAAACCCACCCAGACACGGGGAGGAGGTCCGCACAGACAGGGACCCTGATGCTGTGAGTCAGCAGTGCTAACCACTGTGTCACCGAGCTGCTTCATGGTAGCAAAGCAAAGGTATACATCTGGGAGAGACCATTCTGGGGAGCTCACAGCATTGTCCCTCACTCAGCTACAAGTAAATAGCGCCTCACCTTGCTGGGGCTTTGGAGGGTAAGGAGGCTGAGGGATTAAACACTGTCAGCAAATCGAGGCTGCAGTCCTGTGGGTGGTAATCTGTTGTCTCTCAGGCAGCTCACTGACAATCCCTGCAGCAGAGCTGGTACCAAACACTGCTGTATTTACCCTTTCCTCTGGACAATATTAACAGTTGGCAGACAGCAACTGAACAGAAAGCTTCAGGGTTCAGTGAATAATGAGTGTCCATGGTACCCAGTAAGTTTGCTGCTGTCCCACTATGGCCAACTGGAACATTGAAGCTCACTGAGTCCTCTCTCGGCAGGAAGGCTGCTAATCTCTGCACCAGGCAAGGAAAACTCAAACCAAGACTGGTACAAAAGAAAAGCCAGGCAGCCTGCCTTAATGACTGTCATCCAGTGACACTGATATCCAATATTATGAAATGTATCACAAAGATGGAATGAATCAATTCCGGCCTCCCAGATTGCCAGGATCCAATACGGTTCATCTACCACCGCAATAGGACCACAAACACCATCTCCTTGGCCCTACAGTGAACCCTGGAACACAGCCTCACGTTTATTGAATACAGCTCAGCCTTTAACACTATTATTCCTACAAAACTCATGTTTAAAATCCATGGCCCGGGGTTTGGCTGCTGCCACTGCAATTGCATCCTGAACTTCCTAACCCACAGACAGCAATAAATAAGGACAGTCAACAACACTTCCCCCACAATCATGCTCTGCAGAGGTGCTTCACAAGGCTGTGTCCTCATCGCTTGCTATACTCGTTATGTGCCAATGACTGTGTGGCCATATTCCCCTCCAGTTCAATTTCCAAAATTATTGATGACACCACGTAATGGGTCGGGTCTCAAACAACGATGAGACCGAGAACAGGGAAGAGACAGAGAATCTGACAAACTCATACGACAGCATTAATAACTTCCTCAATGCCAGTAAAGTAAAGGAGAGAGTCATTGGCTTTAGGAAGCAGAATGGAGAACATACCCCTGTCTACAACAACGGGATGAAGTTTCAAGCTTTAAGCTTCTCGATATCCAAATCACCAACAACCTGTCCTGCTCCCTCCATGGTGATCCTGTAGATCGAAAGCTCTCCAACGACTCTACTTTCGCAGAGGTCTAAAGATATTTGGAATGTCAGCTACAATCCTCACCAACTTTTACAGATGCACAGTAGAAACCATCCTTTCTCCTGCTCTGTCCAAGACTGCATGAAAATTCAAAGCTTCACAAATGAAGCCCAGTCCATCACTAAACCATCCTCCCACCAACTGAAAATGTCTAAACTTCCTGCTGCCTTGGAAAAGCAGCCAGCCTAATTAAGTACACATTCACGACAGATTTAAACTCTTCTACCTTGTTCCATCAGAGAAAAAATACCAAATCTGAGGACATGTACCAACAGACTCATAGAATCATAGAAACACGACAATGAAAAAGGAGGCCATCTGACCCATCAAATTTGCACTGACAACAATACCAGCCATCCACTATCCCCAAAGTCCCGCATACATACCCCGCCACTGCTTCTAACATATATATCCCAGGACCCTAATGGGCAATTTAACATGGCCAATCAACCCAATGAGTGCATCTTTGAACTCTGAGTGGAAACCAGAGCAACTGGCGGAAACCCACACAGACACTGGGAGAATGTGCAAATTCCACACAGACAGTGATCAAAGATGGGAATCAACCTCAGGTCCCTGTGAGACAGTAATGCTAACCATTGTGCCACCATGCTGATAACCCAAGAACAGCTTCTCCTTGCTGCCAGCAGACGTTTGAATGGATCTATATGGCATTAAGTTGATCTTTTTCTTCACCCTAGCTATGACTCAACATCACATTCTGCACTCTCTTCTTCTCTGTGTATAATGTGCTTTGTCTGTATAGTAGTCAGGATACAATACTTTTCACTGTATACTAATACAACTGACAAAAATAAATCAAATCAAATCAGGCTTTCACATCTCAAACTAAAATATCAGCACCATGTGCCCTGGCCTTATCAATAATGTTATGCAAGTTGGTGATGTACACAACACTGCTGTGATCAAGACTGAAGTTACTCGGCTCAATGTGGCCATTGGAGAGCTGCGAAAAACTGGACTTGCTCAAAATGGATCATTCCCAGAGAAACACGACATGTTCTTGTAAGAGGAGAAATCCCAGCAGGCAATATGTGAAAATAGAGCTGGTTTCAAAGTAAAATAAAAAGCTTCACTAGTGATGATGGAATGCCGGTGATTGAACTGGTGTCCCTGATTCAGTGAGGCAGCAGTACTAACTACTGTGCCATAGGGCCATCCCACAAGGTGCCCTGGAGACATTCAAGATCACGCCCAAGACACCATAATCACCATATCCACGGTAGGGAAATGATGCCTTGGAAAAGCAGCCAGCTTAATTAAGTACACATTCACGACGGATATAAACTCTTCCACCTTGTTCCATCAGAGAAAAAAGGATGGAAGGATGGAATTGCATTGGAGATGGTGGAGAGGTGATTCACCAGGATGCAGCCTGGGCTGGAGAGTTTCAGCTATGGGGAGAGGCTGGTTAGACTGGGGGTTTCTAATTTAGAGCAGAGACGGCTGGAGGGGAAGCGGGTATTGTGGGTGGTGGTGGGAGTGCTTTCAAAGTGGGGGAATTGAGTGATATGTGCCACATAATTTTGTACATAGATAGGAAGAAACCTATTTCCCTTTAGCAGAGGTGTCAATAACCACAGAGGCATGGATTTAAAGTAAAAGGCTGATTTTTGGTGTAGATTTGCAGAAAGATGTTTCCATCCACAGGGTGCTGGGAACTACAGCTGAGGGCCTGAAAGGATGGTAGAAGCAGGAACAATTACAAGAGAAATCTGGATCAGCAATTCAAACACCAGAGCAGACAAGGCTGTGGATCGAGTGCTGGGAAAATGGGATTCGATTGGATAGGTGTTTGATGACCAGTTCAGATATAAGGAACCAAAGGGCCTCATTTTGTGCTGTTAAAGTCCGATGGCTGTTAGGTCACCCTCAGCAGTGGCCCCATCACTTATAGCTCTCACATATGGTCCGACCATATATTATGTTGGTCTTTCTCTACCTCCTAGCTATGACTATAACACTACGTTCTGCACTCCCCTTACAAAAACACATTACTGTGGGGTCTGGAATCTGAAACCAATCAGCTGTGACAAAGGATCAGCTGAACTCGAAACGTCAGCTCTTTTCTCAGTGTAAATATAATTTTGCATTCTGCATGCCAACCTTTCCTACCCTATCAATGACGCGCTTTGTCTGAAAAGCATAATATTTTTCACTGTATGCTAATACACGTGACAATAATAAATCTGTTCAAAAAGAATTTATGGGAAAAACAATCAAAGTCTACTTTGATCCCACATGGAAAACTGTGTCCACACTTTGTGAAGGTTGGACAGACTTTGGCGAGAGTACAGAAGAGATTTACTAGAATTGTTCAGGGGGGTAACCTTGTTAGATTGGAGAAGCTGATTTTGGTCTCCATAGTGTAGAGAAGAATATTTGGAGAGTCGATCGAGGTGTTCAACTTTATGAAGTGTTTAAATAAATTATACAGTGACATGGGGGGAGTTTTCCCATCCCTCCTATCACGTGTATTGTAGTGGACAGGACATTAACCATGCAAAGGTCTGTCAACCTCAGGTGGGAGTTTCCAGTCCTGGGCTAAGCCAGAGAAGCCCAAGCATAATGTTTCCAATGTCATTACTACATAAGTGGTAAATTGGGTTGTTTGTGTTTACTCTGGGGTTTGTTTTACAATCCTACGTTGTTAGGAGAAAAGAACTGTTTTTGGACATTTTTTCCCCCAGTGAATTTGACATTTAATTTTAAGAATTCTAAACCTGTAATTTAGTTTTTAGTTTTAGCAGGGGCATCAAGCAAGACAGAAGCTGAAGTCTCTGTCTCCCTGCTCTATATGGAAAGTCTCTGTAAGGTTATCTCAATGAAAAGTTTCACAACAGCAGGTTAAAGTCCAACAGGTGTACTGGGAATCCTGAGCATCCTCAGAGATACTTGTTCATCAGGTGACGGATGAAGGAGCAGCTGCCCAAATGCTCCTGATTTCAAATTAAACCTGCTGGACTTTAACCTGGTGTTGTGAGATATCTAATGGTGCCCAGCCCAGTCCATCGCCGGATTCCCCACATCATGGTTATCTCAAGGCAACATTTCACCTTCCAGAAGGAAAGTGTAGGTCTCAAAACAAAACAATTCCATTCAAGTGGGATTTTAATCTATGCTGCGTGAAGCCTGTGAAAAACAAGGTTTTGACAATGAAAGGTTTTGGTTTATTGGATCAGGTTTAATATTCAACTAAGGCTTAATTCATCATTACGGTTGTTTTCTTTCTGTTGTTTTTGTTTGTAATTGATAAAAGTATTGCTTATTTTCTGCCTATACAGGCTAAATATATTCTTTAAAAAACTTAGTTTGATAAAACTCTGTGGTCGGTTGGTGAACCATACCTGAAGTGAAACTTATCATATTCATCCTGGCCAAATTCAAGATCCAAATCGTATGGTTCGAGTGGTCTCCAAAAAAGTATTTAACTTGAATCATGACAAAAGGACATGAGGGAACCGGATGGGGTTTAACAACAATCGACAATGGTTTCATGGTCAGCATTACTGAGAATTACTTTCAATTGTACTTTGTGTCAATTTAATTTAAATTCAAAAGCTCCTGTGATGGGGTTTGAACCTTTGGAGCAGGGTCTGAGTCTGGGCTTAAGGGCCCTCCTGGATGGAGAATTACGATATTTGCACTGTAAATATCCCCACTTGTCATTGATGATTGAGGCATTGTTGTCCTGTGAGAGTTGACCGATTAGGAAGCCGAATGTTCCAATGGAACCAAAGAAAATAGGAACAGGAAGAGGCCTTTTGACCCTTTGAACCTGTTCTGTCCTTCGTGAGGAAAAAGGAGAAGAAACGTACAGCAAAAGAATGGGCCCTTCGCCCTCCCCAACCTGTCCAGATCATGATGTCTAAACTAAAACTCGATGCACTTCTCTAGTCTGCTTCCTTTCTTTCCCATTCTATTCATGAATTCACCTTGGTGCCACTTAAATGTGCGATCATACCTGCTTCCATCACCTTCCCAGGCAGCATGTTCCTGACATTTACTACCCTCTATGTAAAAAGAAACTTGCCTCATGCATCTCTGCTAAACTTTTCCCCATGTACTTTAAACTTATATCCCATAGCACATGACTTTTCTACCCTGGGAAGGAAGGTCTGACTACCCACTTGGTCCATCACACTCATCATATTTTAAACCTCTATCAGGATGCCTCTCAACCTCTGCCATTCCAGTGAGAACTAACCGAGTTTACCATCCCCATAGCTAATAGCCTCCAGACTCGGTAACGTTCTATACCCTCATCTGTACCCTCTCCAAAGCAGCCATATCTTTCTTGTAGTGCAGCAACCAGAATTGTACACACACTTCCAAATGAGGCCTCAGGTTCTGTACAGTTCCAACATGACCAGCCAAGTTTTATACTCACTGCCCTGACTGATGAAATCAAGCATGATGTCCCCTTGTCTAAGAAATGAATCAGGGGTGATCCAGCGGAAAAAAATAATGATGTGGGGATGAGGGTGTTGAACTGAAGTAGGCAAAAGAAGAAGTCTCACAACACCAGGTTAAAGTCTAACAGGTTTATTTTGTATCATGAGCTTTCGGAGTGCAACTCCTTCATCAAATGAATGGACTCCACTCCACTCCACTACCTTATGAAGGAGCAGCACTCCGAAAGCCCGTGATACCAAATAAACCTGCTGGAATTTAACCTGCTTTTGGTGAGACTTCTTACAGGAAGATATAAGTCACTCTGCCTGAAGTGGGACAGATTTTGCAGAAGATTCTGAGGGACATATATGAACATTAGCAAGAAAATGTACCAGCAAGTGACAGGCAACATGTTTCTGCGTGGGAAGGTCATGTCTTACCAATTTGATTGAGTTTTTTGAAGAGGTGACCAAGATAATTAATGAGGGAAGGGTTGTGGGTGTAGCTTATCTGAATTTTACTAAGACATATGACAAGGTCCCACATAGCACACTTGTACAAAAACTATAATGACATGCGATTTGCGGTGGGCAAGCTAAATGGATATAGAATTGGCTTAGTTTGGAAGGCAGAGATCAGTGATGGTAGCGCGTTTTTCCGGAAGGATATCTGCAGCTAGTGGTGTTCCTCAGGGATCAGTGCTGGGACCTCTGTTGTTTGTTGTATAAATAAGTGATCTGGAGGAAAATATGAGGGGCCTGATTAATAGGTTTGTGGGTGACATGAAGATTGGCAGAGTTGCTGACAGTTACAGGGATTGTCAGAGGATACAACAAGATATAAAGAGATTGGGCACTAAAATTGCAGATAAAGCTCAATCCCAAAAAATGCAAGATGATGCATTTTGGCGGTACACATTTTGGTGTGAATTACATTGTAAATGTCAGAACCCTTAGGAAACTTAACATACAGGGGAATCTGGGTGTGCAGGTCCACAATGCCATAGAAGTGGCAACACAGGTGGCCAAGGTGATTAAGAAGGCGTATGGCATATTTGCCTTTATCGGCCCTGAATAAAGGAGTCACTAAGACATGTTGCAGATCTAATAAACCTTGGTTAGGTCGCATTTGGAATATTGCACACATTGCTGGTCATCACACAACCAGAAGGCCGTGGAAGTTTTTGAGAGAATGCAAAGAAGGTTCACCAGGATGTTAATTGTCCTCAAAGGTGTTGGCTACAAAGAGGGTTTGAATAAACCATAATTGTTTTCATTGGAAAAGCGAGGCTGACGGGAGACCTGAGAGAAGTCTACACAATTATGACAGGCATAAACAGGCTGGATAGTCAGAGCGTTTTCCCCAGGGTGGAAATGTCAATTACAAGGAGGCACAGGTTTAAGGTGAGATGGGGAATGTTTAAGGGAGATGCACGGTGGAAGTTTTCAGGAATATTTGGAATGGAGAGGGAACTGGGATGAATGAGGCCATGGAGAAGTCCACTTACAGAAGGAGAATGTTGATATTGAGCAGCTGCCAGAGTGGGAACCAATGTCTATCAATGAGTACAGGGGTGATGGATTGCTGGAACATGGTGTGGGTTAGGTTACAGGCAGCAGAGTGGTGGACGAGTTGAGGCATATGGAGGATTTACAATGGGAATTTATTTTATTTTATTTTTTATTTTGTATCACAAGTGGACTTACATTTACACCGTAATGAAGTTAGTGTGAAAATCCCCTACTCGCCACACTCCGGCGCCTGTTTGGGTAACACTGAGGGGGAATTTTGCATGGCCAATGCACTTAACCAGCATGTCTTTCGAACTTTGGGACAAAACTGGAGCACCCTGGGGAAACCCACATAGACACAGAGAGAACATGCAGACTCTATACAGACAGTGACCCAAGCTG
>JARDVH010000185.1:814698-827593 GCA_030324005.1 Negaprion brevirostris
GGGGAATGGGGCGGCTTGAGGAGCAACAAGAGGGGCAGGAGGAGAATATCTCAACTGAGAGCATTAAATTCCCCAGACAATTCAAGTCGATGGCATCAGCCAGGGTTTGTCGGAGGCGAGTGGGTGTCCAGTGGATTAGTGAGAACTTTTAATTTGGATAGCAATATCATTCTCGAGAATTCCCAAGCTCTTTAACTCCAACTTTTCTGCTGATATATTGCTGTGTGGTCAGAAACACTTGCACTCTATTCTGTCTCTGTCCCCTTCCTATTTAGTGTTACGTGCTTATTGTCTGGTCGGTGGGTTGGTACCTTCTTTAGGAAAGTGCGTTTGCTCCTGAAAGAGTTGCCTCCCTTGCCTCTTTCATTCTTCTCAGCACCCATGCACAAGGGCCAACTGTACCACACCACAGCTACATCAACTAATGAGAACTAGTCCAAGCCAATTCTACACTGTTGATTTCTATTCTCTTCGCAATGCTTTAAGAAGGAAAGGTCATCAACTTTAGTGTTTTCTTGAATATACAAACTAAATTGACTTCCTTTTTTTCCTCTTCTCTTCATCCCTTCTTTCTCGGTGAAATAACACTGAAAAAAAAATAAAGCGGCTGAAGTCAGTTCACGAGGACATAGCCTCCGTGTTGGGTATCAACTGTCTCCATCATCTCACAGTCAAAAAGCCCTGGTAGTTCAGGGATGGTTATGTTCTTGTAGGTCGTTGGTGAGTCAGAAGCAGCATTGCATGCCTGGCTTTCGGACAAAGCCAAGGCAACCTGTGGGGTTTGGTTGAGAGTATATGGGCAGTGTTCGGGGTAGCTGGGCTCTGGAGGTGTGGCTCCGACTAGGTCGCAAGGCTGGTAAGGATACTGCAGGATTTGTTGTTGCTGCTCGAGGTGAACGTGGGGCTGAAGTGGAGGTTGTGCTGGCTGCTGTACAGGTGACATTTGTTGCAGGGATAGCTGAAGCTTGTAGTGCTGGCTGAGGAATGGGTCGCACTGCATCTGTTCCGAGGGCTCCACAACTGGGCTTAGTGCTTGCGCCATGCCGAATTGCTGCTGCTGCTGTGCTTGGGAGTGAGGTATGGGCAGTTGTTGGGTTTGCTGTGGGTAGGAACCTTCTGCAATGTGCATCTGGTTAAAATAAGCCTGGAGCTGCGATTGCTTGTGGAGGATCAGACGTTTCTGTTGTAACCTGAAATGGGAAATCAGAGGTTTAGAACCAAGCTACAGTTCATGAGGCAATCAAGGCAAGGTGGAAAGAACCTTGCTGCCAGAGAGTAGATTCTGCACATTAGGTGGTTTTTGCTGCTTTCCAAATAGGATGATCAAAGGAAACATTCGATTTATCCTTTCATTGTATGTGGGCATTGCTGGCATGGCCAGCATTTATTGCGCAGTAAGATGTCTCACAACACCAGGTTAAAGTCCAACAGGTTTATTTGGTAGCACAAGCTTTCAGAGTGTCATAATATAAGAACATAAGAAATAGGAGCAGGAGTAGGCCATCCAGCCCTTCGAGCCTGCCCCGCCATTCAATAAGATCATGGCTGATCTGTCGTGTCTCAGTTCCACATTATGAAGGGTACAGGGAACTCAACATCGATGACTGACGATGTGGGCGAAGAAGATGGGGGGTTCATCAAGAGCACACGCACCACAGAGGGTCTTAAAAAGGCTCCAGTCCCCAGGAATCAACACCCAAGGGATTGTCATTCCGCCCCCCCCGGCCCCCCCACCTCCTGATCAGGCCATTGTAAGATGGAGATAAGGGTGAAGTTTCAACTATGGGTTCTACCCAGGGATCAACACCCAAGGGATTGTCATTCCTCCCCTTCCCCAACCCCTGATCAGGCCTTTGTAAGATGGATGTCAGGGTGAAGTTTCAACTATGGGTTGAACCACATTGAAAATATGCTGTGGAGTCTGTACCAAGCCTGTATGAAATAAGTAGAGAAAAATGTACAATTGTTTGTAAATAGTCCCAAATGTTGTTGCTGTATTGGAGGGTGAAGAAGGGAATGGGTTAATACTTCATGGTTTGCAAAAAGAAATGGATTGCAAGACTTGTTTTTGTATCCCTGTAACCTTGTATGCCAGATGATGTATTATTTGTGCAGCTTGTAACTTTGTACGCTGGCTGAACAAACCATAGGTATCGTGACGCGGATAACAGCTAATCACAACAGAGGAACAGAGCAGAGACAGTTGCAGCCTTGAGAAGTACACATACTACGCATGGACTATGCATGGATTGTGAAAAGGATGAAACTGCCGAGGCAGCAATAATTACAGGATGGGCGGGAAACATGACAGACGGCTTGGAGAGCTGCAGACGTTGTTAAGGGCGGGTTCTGAGATGTATAAAACTCTATTCTTTCTTGTATTCGGTGAGAAGTCTGGTGACCACTTTCGAAACCAGGCGTCTCCCAAAAGCTTTTGAAATAAACCTGCTTTACTTTGACTCATGACTAGTCTGAGATGTATTGTTTACCTCCAACAAATTGGTGCCAAAACCCAGGATCTGCTTATGGGTCTGGTTGAATGGCCATGACCAGAGGGCCGGGATAGATTACTGAACTTAATAGGATGGGTCAAATTACAGTCGCTGTTCATCTGTGATGAGAGAGTGAAAGACGCCTGGAGACATACGGAAAATGAGGCATCTGTCTCGAGCACCCAGCCTTAGGCCGGTTGTTAAAAGGGGTCTCACAACACCAGGTTAAAGTCCAGTGGGCTTATTTGGTCGAAAACGCCACTAGCTTTCTGGGCCCTGCCCCTTCGTCAGGTGAGTGAAGAGTTCTGATGACAAACAGGGGATGTAAAGACACGTACTCAGTTTACTGAATACTGATTAGAATGCGAGTCTTTACAGCTAATCAAGCCTTAAAGGTGCAGATAAATTGAGTGGACATAGCATTAAGCATCGTTTAAAGAGATTTGTATTGTCTCCAGACAGGACAGTAATGTCACTTTTGTCATGACACTGGAATCCCAACCTGGTGTTGTGAGACTTCTTACTGTGTTTACCCCAATCCAATGCCGGGATCTCCACATCATAATTGTGAAAAGCCAGGCCACTTTGCCAGAGACTCTGGAGCGCCAAAGGGAGGTAGAAAGAAGGCGCCTACTTGTCGGTTCTGTCATAAGGACGGCCACACTGAGGCCTCCTGTTGGAGCAAATGCAGGAGCCAACCCTAACCTGCTCCCCCTACCAAGGAGGGTGGGAACTGATGTGAGGTAGCCCCCGCAAGCCTGGGCAGAAAGGAGGGTAGGATCTACGTGTCTGCACGAGTAGTGGGAGACAGTGTGAAATGCTGGTGGACATGGGAGTCCCCATATCTATCACGGAGCTACCCTTTCCCATAACGAATAAAATGATCTCTGTAAATGGAATTAACGGGCAGAAGATCCCTGCCTACTTCAGCGAAACCACCCCAGTAGAAATTAATAGCCTACCCTTATAAGCGTATAAGGTGTTGAGAGAGAAAGATCGGGTGGATTCTCAGAGGCTTTATCCCAGGGCTGGAATGGTCGCAAGAGAGGACACAGGTTTAAGGTGCTGGGGAGGAGGTACAGAGGAGATATCGGGGTGAGTTTTTCACTCAGAGGGTAGTGGGTGAGTGGAATCGGCTGCCGTCGGTGATGGTGGAGGCAAATTTGATAGGGTCTCTTAAGAGACTTCTGGATGAGTACATGGGACTTAATAGAATTGAGGGTCATAGGTAAGCCTAGTAGGTAGGGATATCATTGGCGCAACTTGTGGGCCAGAGGGCCTGTTTGTGCTATAGCTTTTCATATTCTATGTTCTATGATCTTATTTGAGGCCAGTGAGCTCCTATCAGAAGCCACAATGTTGAGGGTAAAGTCACACCAAAAAGAACCAGACAATAAAGTCAGGAGTGGCATATTTTTAAGGGGAACCAGGCTGCCAACACTGCGGCACAATCTGCCCTAGAAACGGGAGAAGTGCAAGCCCTGCCTGCCACCTCAGTTAAAATTGAACCCCAGATAGACATCTCACAGCTACATAGGGAGATTTTTGGGAAGAACGTGCAAGGTGGAAAGCTCAGGGATCTACGCCTGATGAAAGGGGTGTATGGAGGTTAAATGCTAAAGTGTTAGCGTGAGAATGTACCCTGCAAACTCTGATGCAATTACCTCATGGACTATCACATGTCGGAAGGGATTCCACGTTAGCCAGTATGGGGAAAGAATGGTGGTGGGATGGAATGGGACAGGATATTCCCCAGTATTGCCATCGGTGCATAACCTGCGCCCAGTTGAACCCAGGGAGACCTGTAGAAATTAAGATGGGGCATCAGCCTCAGGGTCCCTGGGAACACCTACAAATTAACTTCATAGGGCCCTTCCGCAGTCACACGGGAGAACGGACTTTTTGGTGATAATCGGCGAAATGTGTAGAAGCATTCCCGACTAAAAATTGTTCACCCATAACAGTGGCAAAAATATTAGCTGGGGAAATCATCCCAAGATGAGGGTTTCCTTTGCAAATAGACTCCGATCAAGGCACACACTTTATGGGGAAGGTAGCAAAAGCTATATGCCAACTGATGGAGATAAAACAGAAATTTCATGTACCCTACCACCCTCAAAGTTTGTGAATGGTGGAACGTACGAATAGAAACCTTAAGACCTCCCTGGCAAAGGCCATTACCACTCGGGAAAGAGATGGACCGAGGTATTGCCCCTCATATGAATGAAACTCAGAGCTACTACGAATCGAACCACAGGGCTAACACCTTATGAACTAATAACCGGAAGGGCTATGAAACTGCCCGAGTCCATTATTACCGGGGGGACAACGAGATAGGATTAGAAGATATGTTTTAGAGCTAAGTGCCCAACTGAAGGGTATGTGAAAGACAATAAGGGAAAACCAATCAACAAGAAATGAGAACATTGAACTTGAACAGACTCCTGAGATACCCCCGACAGGCAGCAAGGTGATGGTGAAGACATTACCCGGAAAACCTGGGTTTGCCCCCCAGGTGGAATGGCCAATATGAGGTTATCATCAGTGGTGACACTTGTGCCTACATAGATATGCAAGGCAGGGCTGTCTGGAAACTCTGGACTCAATTGAAAGAATATGCACCAATTGAAAAAAAATGTAATGTGCTCAATTCACGGTTACATGAGGCAACTGATCTCCAAGCGAGCTGATCGGGTTTGCAGGAAGTTGTGTGTGGGGTGGTGTAACCTTTGAAACCTTCTACAATGGTCACACAGGTTATAATTAAGTAATGGAATGATTCTCCTGCTGCTTCTCACGACCTTGGCCCTGTCAGCCACAGAGGGAAAGTATAAGCAGAATTGTGAGGATGTAGGGACTGTACTGTAAACGATTCTGTAACGATAACTCTTTCTATTGTAACCATCAACACATGGGCCCATTGAGTTGCTCATCACAGTTTTGAAATAGGAAGTCTCACACCACCAGGTTAAGGTCCAAAACGTTCATTTGGAATCTCGTGCTTTTAGAACCCTGCTTCTTCATCAGGTGAGTGGGCAATTGGTGTTGTGAGATGTCCTACTATGTCCACCACAGTCCAATGCTGGCATCTCCACATCACAGTTCTAAAGGGCTGTCAATTTCCTCTGAGGATATTCCCTCGGCCCTCATCTCTCGTAGTAATGGAAACACCTTTCCCATGTCCACTCTATTCAGGCCTTTAATTATTCTGCCTGTTTGAATGAGCTCCCCCTCCTCACCCTTCTAATCTCCATTGAGTACAGATCCAGAGTCCTCAGACGTTCCTCATGCGTTAAGTCTTTCATTCCCCAGATCATTCTCGAGAACCTCCTCTGGATCACTCGAAGGCCAGCACATCCTTCCTTAGATGAGAAGTCCAAAATGTCTCATAATAACCTAAATGTGGTCTGACCAGTGTCGTATAAAACCTCAGTAGTACACCCCTGCTTTTATATTCTAGCCCTCTGGAAATGAATGCCAGCAGAGGGACCTCTGTTATATCGAATGAATATTGGAAGATTTACAGTCTAACCCTCCATTATTTCCAACTTTCCATTCCTCCCTGACCCTCAACACCCCAGCTAGGCTGTAAATTTTCTACTTTGGGTGTTAAAAACTATTGGTTTGAAAGGGGTTAAGTGAAGCTGTTTGTTTAGTGACTGTAATTAAAGTGAGTCTCCCTGGATTGGATTAGTGCCCCTGGAGGTTTTCCCTCTTCTACGAATAACGGATTCCGCTCAATGTGTTGTCCCATTGAGCCAGCAGGGAGCGGCAAATCCGACACAAACAGAGATCAGCGGCTGTGGAGAAACAGAGGGAGGGCGAGGAGATCAGTATCTGGGAGGAATGGATTGGAACCTTCCAAAAATGGAAGAGAATATGGGAACAATGGATTGGAATCTTCCAACAATGGATCAGAATGTGGAAACACTCGACTGGAATGTTAGAACAATGGATCAGAATGTGGAAACACTCGACTGGAATGTTACAACAATGGATCAGAATGTGGAAACACTTGACTGGAATGTTAGAACAATGGATCAGAATGTGAGTACAATGGATTGGAATGTTCCAACCAAGGACAGGAGTTTATTCACTTGGATTTCTCTGTTGACTGCAGATGATTGGAAGTTAAGTTTGGCTATTTGGATTCAATATCTACTGTATGCAATTCAATGCATTTACTATCCCCTTCTGGCGATTGTTGGTGTTCCGGGTAAGTCCTTGGCTTGAATTGTATCGACCCGGCCGCCACGGGAATCAGAGCAGGCGGGGGTCGGAACATGGGGCGTTCTGTTGACGTCGGTTGGGATTTTGCAGCTTCGGGAAGAGTGAGGCTGTAAAGTCCCGCTCCCTATGTCCAGTTCCTAATTCCAGAAAGGCTGTATTGATATTCTTGTCATTTACTGTACTCGGTTTGCTGATCTTGCTGTTTCTGTTGAATCTCTGTATCCAGTTATTATTTCTTTCAGCCACTGACAATTGTCTCAGGACCCATGGGCTGGGATGTCTCCTGTGTGCTGTGATTTTCCACAGACATGTGAAATACAACATGATTCCATCGTGAACAAAAGGTTGAGACAGAATCTGTTTTAGTCTCTATATGTAACAGCAGTTCACTGCTAATCATCCACCCAGTTACAATGCTGTAGGCTCCATTTTAACGATCATATGTGCAAAGCATGAGCTCACAGAGAAACCACATGTTTTGTAAAGTTTAATGTTTATTCAGCAGTTACAAAAGCAGGTTTACATTAACCTTGTAGTGAAGTTATTGTGAAATTCCTCAAGTCACTACACTCCAGCATCTGTACCGGTACACTGAAGGGAAAATTAGCATGGCCAATGCACATCTCCAGAACAATTTTCAGAGTTTGGGAGGAAACTGAAGATCCCAGAGGAAACCAGTGCAGACGCAGGGAGCATATGCTTTCTCCACACAGATAGTGGCCAAGCTGGCAACCAAATCCGAGTCTCATGGCACTGTGAGGCAGCAGTGCTAACCACTGTGCCACCACAAACTCTCTTACAGTCAGAGGAACACAAACACACAGGCACGCCCAAGAGCAGATATATAAGTACACACATGTGCTGATGGAAGCAATCAGATTTAAGCACTTACTCCCACTCACACACAAATTCAAGAATAACCAAAGTTGCTGTAACATCCAGAACAACGGACACTAAGGAACATTCATACAATACTCTCTTGCTCACACACACGCACACAGACACATGGACATGCACATTGGTACAGACAATATCGACACACACACACACACCCACACACACACACACACACATACACATACACACACACACACACACACATGCACATTGGTACAGACAATATAGACACACACACACACACACACATACACACACATGCACATTGGTACAGACAATATAGACACACACACACACACACATGCACATTGGTACAGACAATATAGACACACACACACACACACACACATACACACACACGGGAGTGGGGAGAAGGGGTGCTTTCCAACTATTCCCTGCCCATTAATAGTGGAGTGAGCAAGTAAAACTTTGTAGCAGCCTAGAACTCAGGTCCACGCTGAATTTCTTGCTTCTTGCAACCTCACAGGCAATGGATATGCGGCGGATTCAGTCTCCCACCCATTTCTGGCAAGAGGCTGAATAAATTATTGAATTTTTTTTTAAAACAAACTTAAATAAAATTAGCGAGCGCGGGATGCAAGTGTGCGGCACACTTGCCTTTGCAGCCTCACCAGGAGAGGGTGTGTCTGGTGAGGAAAACAGCTGGCCCACATGTAAAAGCACAAGTCGTGATGATCTCGTTGGTAGAACCAAACGCCATTCAGGACAGCGTCGAGGGCAAAGGTAGGTGCCCTGTTGCACAGTGCCCATCTGGCACTACCCACCAAGGGGGCGGGGCCTAAGATGGTGAGGTCTACAAGGACAAGACCTAAAGACAGTGGGGCCATGGCCGGCAGGGGTGGAACCAGAGGGGGTGGGGCCTGAAGGTGGTTGGACCTTGGGGGGGGGGGGGCGGGTCGATCCAGTAGGGAAGGTGGCCCAATCCCACTGTGCATGCGATTGGTCGTGGAGGGAGCGCAGCCCTTATGCCACTTAGCACGTGATTCTTGGGGTGTAGAGGGTCCTGCTGACACACTGCACGCGGTTGGTGAGGTAGGTCAGTCTTTGTGGCCACTCGGCACCGAGCTTTTGGGGGCAGGATGTCCACTCTGCATGTGATCTTTGGCTGAGGGGGGTGGGGGGAGGGGAGCTGCTGCCTCTTGGTGTTGGGGCAGAGGGGTGATTGGTCCGAGTGGTGGTGGCAGGATGGGTGTTATATTTGTTCGGGGGCTGCTCACGAAGAGCTATGGGTCTCGGATTATCTGGGGGTAGCTACAGTGTTGAAATTAGCTGCAGCAGCAGAGAGATGACAGATGTCTCTCTCAGACCAGGCAAATCACTGCTGGCTGCAATTGCACATTTGCAACCACATAGGTTTGGTATGTTTTCGGTATCCCAGCAAGAGCTGTGAGAGCTCCAACTGATGGGGCCACTGCTTAGAGGGTGGGCTAACGGTCATCGAGTTTTAACAGCGTGAAATGGGGCCCTTCGGCCCATTATTTCTGCACTGGTCATCAAACACCTATCCAACCGATTCCCATTTTCCAGCACTCGATCCACACTCTTGTGTGCTCTGGTGTTTGAATTGCTGGTCTAAATGCCTCGTGTGGTTGTTCCCGCTTCTACCATCCTTTCAGTCCGTGAGCTGCAGATACCAGCACCCTGTGGATGGAAACATTTCTCCTCCAATCCACACAGAAATCTGCCCTTTAACTTAAATCCACACTCCTCTGGTTAGTGACACCTCGATGAAACTGAATAAGTTTCTTCCTATTTCTGTCCATCTGATTTTGTACATATCACTCAAGACCCCCACAATCAGGCACTACACCCCTACTGGAAAGCAATCCCACAATCAGGCTCCCCCTCCAGCCTTCTTTGCTCTGAGATATAAAAGAACCCAGACTAACCAGCCTCTCTGCATAGCTGAAACTCTCCAGCTCAGACAGCATGCTGGTGAATGTCCTCTCCACTGTCTCCAGTGCAATTACATCCTTCCTGTAGTGTGATGGCCAGAGCAGCAGTCAATGCTCTTGCTCTGGTCTGACCAGCATTTTATACACTTTCATCATAACCTCCCAGCTCTTATATTCCATACTGTGGCTGCTAAGGACAAGTATGCTACATGCTGTCTTAACTAACTCACCTATCTGTCTTGCTGCCTTCAGGGATCCACATATGTGCACCCCACATTCATTCTGGTTCTCTGCACTTCCTCACACTCTACCGTTCATTGTCCAATTCCTTGCCCTGTTAATCCTCCCAAAAACATCATCTCACATTTTTCAGGTTTAAATTCCATTTGCCCATCTGACCAGCCTGTCCTTTTCCCCGGCACAGTGGTAGGCGCTGCTGCTCCACAATGCCAGGGCTGCGTGTTCGATTCCTGGCTTGTGTCACTATCTGTGTGGAGTTTGCACATTGCCCCCCTCCTCCTGCCCCGGTGTCTGTGTGGGTTTCCTGCGAGTCTCCAGTTTCCTCCCATATTCAAAAGATGTGGGGGTTAAGTGGATTGGCCAGGATTAATAGCCCTTAGTATCAGGGAGACTCGCTAGTTTAAATGCATGGGGGTTTGTGAATAGGGCCTCGGTGGGATTGTGGTTGGTGTTGACTTGATGGGCCAAATGGCCTCCTTCTGCACTGTAGGATTCTATGATTCCTGCAATCTAAGGCTTTCCTCCTTAATATTTACCGCACCACCAATTTTTGTACCATCTGTGAACTTACTGATCATACTTCACACATTCATGTCAAGATCATCAATATGCACTACAAATGGCAAAGGACCCAGCATTGATCCCTATGGAACCCCACTGGACTCAGACTTGCAGTCACAAAAGCAACCTTCGACCATCACCCTCTGCCTCCTGCCACTCAGCCAATTTTGAATGTAATTTACCAAATTGCCCTGGATTCCATTGGCTATTACTTTCTTGCTCATTCCCCCTTGCGGAGCTTTTCAAAAGCTTTTCTGAAGTCCATGTCGATCGACCACACTTCTCTCATCTACTCATTCAGCCATCTCCTCAATACATTCAAGCAAATTGTTAGACATGATCTCCCCCTGACAAAGCCATGCTGACTATTGTTCATCAATCCTTATATCTCGAAGTGGAGATTAATTCTGTCCCTCAGATTTTTTTCCAATCATTTCCCAACCACGGATATGGTGATGCTGGTGTCCTGGGTGTGATCTTGGATATCTTCAGGGCACTTTGTAAGAATGGTAGCATGGCACAATGGTTAGCACTGCTGCCTCAAAGCATCAGGGAGCCGGATCAATATCTGGGATTCCAACATCACTGGTGAATTCTTTTTAACATTGAAACCCACTCCATTCTCACATATGGAGTTTAAATACAGCGAGGTTATGTTGCAGCTGAATAAGGTGCTGGTGGGGTAGCACTTGGAATATTGTACACAGTTTTGATCTCCTTTCTTGAGAAAGTATATACTGGCACTGAAGGAGGAGATTCACTAGGTTGATCCTGAAGTTGAGAGGGTCGGCACATGGGGAGAATCTGAGTAGACTGGAAAAATATTATTGGAATTCAGAAGAAAGAGGAGAGATTATAGAAACGTGTAAGATTATGAAGGGAATAGATAAGATAGAAGCAGGGAAGTTGTTTCCACTGAGAGGTGAAACCAGAACTCGGGAGAATGGCCTCAAAATAAGGGGAGCAGATTTAGGATTGAGTTGAGGAGGAACTTCTTCACACAAAGGGTTGTGAATCTGTGGAACTCACTGCCCAGTGAAGCAGTTGAGGCTACCTCATTGAATGTTTTTAAGACAAGGAAAGATAAATTTTTGAACAGTAAGGGGATTAAGGTTATGGTGATCGGAGTCCACAAAGAGATTAGCCATGATCTTATTGAATGGCGGAGCAGGCTTGAGGAGTCAATGGCCTACTCCTGCTCCGAGTTCTCATGTTCTTATGTTGCCTGTTGAGTTTTCTCCTATTACAAGAACATATTGTGTTTCTCTGGAGAGGATCCACATTGAGCAAGTTCAGTTCCTCACGGCTCCCCAAAATCCACATAAGTGTGTAAATTCATTCTTGATCACAGCAGTCCTGTGCACATCACCAACCTGCATAAATTAATTGGTAAAGCCAGGGCACATTGTGCTGATGTTCCAGCTTGAGATTTGGAAGACTGATTTGATTTGATTTGATTTATTTCTTTCACATACACCCCCACATCCCCACACATTTTACCCACTAATCCCTCTAACCAAAGCATCCCAGGACACTAAGGGACAATTTTAACACGGCCAACCAACATAACCCGCACATGTTTGGACTGTGGGAGGAAACCGGAGCACCTGAAGGAAATCCATGCTGACGTGAGGAGAATGTACAAACTCCACACAGACAGTATACAGTGAAAAGTATTACATGAGTGCCATACAAGAAAAAGAATATTGTACATCGAGAAGGAGAGAGTTCAAAATGTCATGTTGCAGTCATAGCTAGTGTATAGAAATAGATGATCTTAATGCGATGTAAGTCCATTCAAATGTCTGATGGCAACAGAGAAGAAGCTATTCTTGAGTCAGCAGCATCATGACACAATGGTTAGCGTTGTTGTCTCATAGGGACCTGAGTTTAATTCCCAGCTTGGATCACTGCCTGTATGGAATTTGCACATTTTCTGTGTCTGCATGGGATGCTCTGGTTTCCACGCGCAGTCCAACAATGTGCAGGTTAGGTTGATTGGCCATGTTAAATTGCCCAATAGGGTCTCAGGGTATGTATGTTTGAGGTGTTAGCAGGGTACATGTGTGGGACTTCGGGGATAGGACCTGGCTTGGATTATTGTCAGTGCAGACTCGATGGGCCGAATGGCCTCCTTTTGCACCGTAGCATTTCTATGATTCGATGAGTCTGTTGTTTTTTTAATCTTTTTTCTGCTAGAGCAATGTGGAAGAGTTTATGTCCTTAATTAAGCTGGCTGCTCTCCCGAGCTGTAATCCATAACACGAGTCTGTGTTCTAGGGTTGACTGCAGGGCCGAGGAGATGGCGTCTGTGGACCTGTTGTGAAGGTGGACGAATTGGAGCAGTTCCAGGCAATCTGGGAGGCCAGAATTGATTCAAGGCATAACTATCCTTTTGATGCATTTCATAATATTGGATATCAGTGTCACCAGACGATAGTCATTAGGACAGGTCACTTGACTTTTCCTTGGTACCGGCCTTTATCATAGAATCATAGAACCCTACAGTGCAGAAAGAGGCCCTTCGGCCCATCGAGTCTGCACCGACCACAATCCCAC
>JARDVH010000185.1:927086-937687 GCA_030324005.1 Negaprion brevirostris
GCCCGTTGAAGTGGCGGAGGCTGCCTCGCTAAATATTTTTAAGACGCGGGTTGATGGGTTTTTGATAAGCGAGGGGACTAAGGGTTATGGGAAGAGGGCGGGAATATGGAACTGAGCCACGACAGATCAGCCATGATCTTATTGAATGGCGGGGCAGGCTTGAAGGGCTGGATGGCCTACCTCTGCTCCTATTTCTTATGTTCTTATGTTTTTAATCTTATCGCTATTGTTTCACTAATGTCCTTTAGGAAATTCAAGAAAAAGAAATATCTGGAATTAACAATCCACAAATGGCAATGAAGTCATTGTCGATTGTTGCAAAAACCCATCTGGTTCCTTTAGAGAAGGAAATCTGCCGTCCTTACCCGATTTGGCCTACACGTGACTCCAGAGCAATGTGGTTGACTCTCAACTAGGGATGGGGAATAAATGCTGGCCATGAATGAATAAGAAAAAATGAAATCTAATTGTAGTTTTGGCAAGGACAGATTTATAATTATATTTGCAAGCTAGGAATTCATAATAATTGAGTCTGTTCTGAATAACATCTGAGAATAAATCATGGAATTCCTACAGTGCAGAAGGAGGCCATTTGGCTCATTGAGCCTGCATCAACCACAGTTACACCCAGCCCCAATCCCCTTAACCACAGGTATTTACTCTGCTAGTCCATTGACACTAAGGGGCAATTTAGCATGACCATCCAAATGAACCTGCACATCTTTGGAGTGTGGGAGGCAACCCATGCAGACACGAGGAGAATGTGCAGACTCCACACAGTCCGTGACCCGAGGCCAGAATTGAACCCAAGTCCATGGGCTGTAAGGCAGCAGATCAAATGGGTGGGTTGGCCATGCTAAATTGCCCCTTAGGGCCCAAAGATGTGAGTGGACATCTTTGGACTCTAAAAGGCAATTTAGCATGGACTGGCCATGCTAAATTGCCCTTTAGTATTGAAACATGTGAAGGTTAGATGGATTGGCCTTGCTAAATTCCCCCTTGGTATCCAGAGCAGTGTGGGTTAAATGGATTGACCATGCTAAATTGCCCTTTAGTGTCCAAAGATTTTCAGGTTAGGTGGATTGGCCATGCTAAATTGCCCCTTCAAGTCCAAAGATGTGTAGGTTAGATGAATTGGCCATGCTAACTGGCCCCTTAGTGTCCAAAGATGTGCAGTTCAAGAGGATTTACCATGCTACATTGCCCCTTGGTGTCCAAAGAACACATATTAGGTGGATTGGCCATGCTAAATTCCCTTTTACTGTTCAAAGATGTGTGGAATTGGTGGATCGATCATACTAAATTGTCTTTTTGTGTCCCATGATGTGCAGTTTAGTTGGATTGGCCATGCTAATTTGCCCTTTAGTGTCCAAAGTTTTGCGGGGTAGGTGGATTCACCATGCTAAAGTGCTCCTTAGGGTCTAAATATGCGTATGTTAGATCAATTGGCAATGCTAAATGGCCCCTTAGTGTCTCAACATATGCATGTTAGTTAGATTGGCGATGCTAAATTGCCCTTTACTGTCCAAAGTTATGCAGGGTAGGTGGATTCACCATGCTAAAGTGCTCCTTAGGGTCTAAATATGTGTATGTTAGATCAATTGGTGATGCTAAATTGCCCCTTAGTGTCTTAAGATACGCAGGTTAGGTGGATTGGCCATGCTGAATTATACCTTAGCGTACAAAGATGTGTAGGTTAGGTGAATTGGCCATACTAAATTGTCCATTATTGTTCAAGATGTGCAGGTTCAGGAGATTGGCCATGCTATGTTGCCCCTAAGTGTCCAAAATGTGCAAGGGGTTGATTTGCCATGCTAAATTGGCTCTTAGATTCCAAAGATGTGCAGTTTAGGAGCATTGGCCATGCAAAATTGTCCCTTAGTTTCCAAAGAGTCATATTAGGTGGATTGACCATACTAAATTGCCCCTTAGTATCTAAAGATGCACAGGTTAAGTGGATTAGCTATGCTAAATTTCCCCTGTGTCCAAAGATGTGCGGGTTAGGTGGATTCCATGCTAAATTGCCCCTTAATGTCCAGAGATGTTTTGGTTATCTGAACCTGGTTAAAAAATGTATTCAGCTTTAACAGAACTAAAAAAAAGCCACCAAAATATATTGTTGCTGACCCTAAAGCATGCTGGGAAAGTATTTATTCCCTGCTTTCTCTGATAGATGTTGTAAAGTCTAACCAGCTCAGTCTACCATCCCTACCTCTGCCTATAGCCACACACTGTTATCCCCTTCACATCATTACTCAATTCTCCTCTCAACCTCACTGTTTCAATATTTTTAATCAGCCTTGAATGTTATTTGCTTGCTGCATAAAACAGAAAATTGTCAGCTCCCCTTTGGAACTTTAACCAGTTACGTTAATCTGGTGGCACGGTGGCACAGTGGTTAGCACTGCTGCCTCACAGCACCAGGGATCTGGTGGTTCGATTCCCGACTCGGGTCACTATCTGTGTGGAGTCTGCATGTTCTCCACCATGTCTGCATGGGTTTCCTCCCAGTGCTGCAGTTTCTTCCTACAGTCCAAAAGACGTGCTGGTTAGGTGGATTAGCCAGGCTAAATTCTCCCTCAGTGTACCCGGCCAGGTGCCAGAGTGTGGCGACTGGAGCATTTTCACAGTAACTTCATTGCAGTGTTAATACAAACCAGCACTAATGAATAAACAATAAACTGGTGACAGCCTTCATGATGACATGTATAAAATCCATGAAATCCCTTCTCAAATGTTACAGCTCTTTGTGAAAAGAAAGGAGACTAAACGCAGGAAACAATTGGCTGGTTAGCCTAACGCCTATGCTTGAATCCATCATCAAATACGTAGTAGCAGGAAATTTAAAAAAATTATGATCTAGGCAAGTTAAGGTGGTTAGCACTTCTGCCTCACAGCTCCAGGGATCCATGTTCAATTCCTGGCTTGGGTCACTGTCTGTGTGGAGTCAGCATGTTCTCCCCATGTCTGCATGGGTTTCCTTCAGATGGTCCAGTTTCCTCCCACACTCCAAAGATGTCCAGGCTAAGTGAATTGGCCATGTTAAATTGTCCCTCAGTGTCCCACGATGTGCAAGTTAGGTGGATTGGCCATGCTAAATTGTCCCTCAGTGTTCCATGATGGGCGGGTTAGGTGGATTGGTCATGCTAAATTGTCCCTCAGTGTCCCATGATGGGCGGGTTAGGTGGATTGGCCATGCTGAATCATCCCTTATGTCCAAACATGTGTGAGTTAGATGGATTGTTCATGCTAAATTGCCCCTTGGTGTTGGGGGATTAGCAGGGTAAATACGTGGGGCTACAGCAATAGGGCCTGGGAGGGAATGCTGTTGGTGCAGGCTCAATGGCTCAACTGGACTTCTTCTGCACTGTAGGGATTCTATGATCTGGATTTCCTACTGGCGTTCGATAACCAATGCAATGCAATGCAATCATCTCTTTGTGGGCCCGCTCTCTCTCCTGGCAATCATTTGAGCCCAGCTCTTTGGATATTTTCATATTTTTTGTGACGTTATATTCTTCTGAAATCATAAAATGACAAATATAGACATCATACTCCAATAATGCATGATTGTAACAAATAGTTGATAAAAAAAATTATCCTCTCAGCACAGATTATAATCTACCAATGACAATGAAGACACAATGTTGTAGGTAAATAAAATTGAGAGAGCTCACTTTATCTAACAGTCTTGCAATGACCATGCAAGGACAGTGCCAGGAACCTGGGTTTAGTTCCTGGTTTCGGGCACTGTCTATATGGAGTCTGCATGTTCTCCCTGTGTCTGCATGTGTTTCCTCTGGATGCTCCAGTTTCCTCCCACAGTGAGAAAGATGTGCTGGTTACATGCATTGGCCATGCTAAATTCCCCCTAAGAGTAACTGAACAGATGCCGCAGTGTGATGACGAGGGGATTTTCACAGTAAATTCATTACAGTGCTAATGTAAACCTAATTGTGATACTAATAAACAAATTAATAAATAAACCTAAAATTCAAACTTAATCTGAACTGGCTCCCTAATTCCTCATAATTCAGTAGCACAGAGTCCGTAAGATATAAGCAATGTCAGGCATGGCATGTTTCTAATCTGAAGTTATTGGTTAGTGCAAACACACAATGTTGACTGTTGAACACACAGTATCGCTCAAAAATGTTGATAATGTGAAAAGTAGTGAAGAAGGCTTTTGGCAGGCTACCCTTCATCAGTTAGAGCATTGATCCTCCATGTTCATCCTCAACACCGGTGCCCCACAAAGCTATGTTCTCAGCCCAACCATACTCTTTATACATCTTTGATTATTTTGCCAAATTCCCCTCCAACTCCATTTTCAAGTTGTTAATGATACCACCGTAGTGGTGTCATCAGCAACGATGATACAGAGAATAGGAATGAGATAGAGAATGTAGTTAACTGCTGAGGTGACAATAATCTCTCCCTCAATGTCAACAAATGAAGGCAATAGCCATCGACTTCAGGAAGTGTAGTGGAAGACTTGCCCCGTCTACATCAATGGTGACAAAGTAGAAATGGTCGAGAGCTTCAGATCACCAACAATCCATCCTGGTTCCCCCCATGACAATACTATAGTTAAGAAAGCCCACCAACACTTTTATTTTCTCAGAAGATGAAGGAAATTTGGCATGTCAGCTACAACTCTCACCAACTTTTACTGATGCATCATAAAAAGCATACTTTCTTTCTGGTTATATCACAGCTTGCCCAGTTCTGCCCAAGACCACAAGAAATTACAGAAGGTTGTGAATGTTGCCCAGTCCATCCAGCAAACCAGCCTCCCATCCATTGACTCCGTCCACACTTCCCACTGCCTCTGGAAAACAGCCAGCCAAATCCAGGGCCCCACCACCCCTGGACATTCTCTCTTCCACCTTCTTCCATCGGGAAAAAGATACAAAAGTCTGAGGTCACGTACCACAAACTTAAAAACAGCTTCTTCCCTGCTGCCATCAGACTTTTGAATGGACCTACATTATGTTGATAGTTTTCTACACCCTAGCTATGGCTGTTACACTGTGTTCTGCACTCTCTCTTTTCATTCTCTGTGAATGGTCTGCTTTGTCTGTATAGTGCGCAAGGAACAATACTTTTCACCATATCCCAATACATGTGACAATAACAAATCAAATCAAATCAGATACCCGCTCATCCTTCCAAATTGAATTGATGCACTAACAGCAATGGCAAGCTGAGAAATAATAATAGCAACCATGCAATTGAACAGATACATTGCAACATGATACTGTGAGTTACCTGGTTTACCAACTGTATCCATCTTTGATACATTGAAATACCTGTTCCAGGAATAACAGGGGAGAAGTGTAACTTACAAGAAACACCAAAAACAGCCAGGAGAGGATAGTATATTTTCTGTACGTCCGTGAAAACAAAACGTATCTTCAACAGTGTGAATAAGGACCACCCGGAGTTTGGGTCCTGAATGGAACTGAATGCTCTGTGATAATCCAGCATTTTCCTTTGATCCTCAATCCGCTTCCCACGAGGAAGCACGCAATCTGCAGGCAGAGTCAGATGGAAGCTCCCAGATATATCAAACAGCAAACCCTCTGGTGATTCATGAGGGTCCATGGGGGTTGATTTAATTCCAGCCACTGAACAAACAGCTACTGGCTTGTTACTGGGACACATGGAGCAAAGCAGATTTATGGTATGTTGTTTTCAAAGTCAGTTCAAACTATTAAGAGTTTGGCAATCTATTTGAATGATTCGTTCATAGAATCGCAACAGTTCAGAAATGAAAAGCAACATTGGAAATGAATTGTGTTCTTGAACACAGCTGTAAAGTGAAAGGAGGCTGCATTACTTTGTGTTGTTTGTGGGATGCAGTGTAAAGATCTGTGCCGGAATTCTACTCCCCCGCCCGCCACGGATTCAGAGCAGGCGAGGTGTGGACAATAGAAATGTCCGTTGATCTCGGGTGGGATTTTCCAGTTTCGGGATGCGCAAGACTGTAAAACCCTGCCCCTTGGGGAATATGTTTTAAAGATTATTTAATAGTGTCACAGTGGGCTTACATTAACACTGCAATGAAATTACTATGAAAATCCCCTAGTTGCTACACTGTTCGGGTACACTGGGGGAGAAGTTAGCATGGCCAATACACCTAACCAGCATATCTTACAGACTGTCAGAGGAAACCAGAGCACCAGCAGGAAACTAATACAGACAAAGTGGGAATGTGCCAACTCCACACAAACAGTGACCCGAGCTGGGAATCGAACCTGTGTTCCTGGCACTATGAGGTGGAATTCTGGGACAAGCTTTTGCAGAGGCTCTGCTAACATTCCCCAGCATTTTCCCAGATTGCACCATCAATAGAGAAATGGCGAGAGACTCTTCCGACTTCCTGCTATAGCCCAAACCACAGATCCAGTCCTCTGCTAGGCTGGTGATACTACACAATCCCTACAGTGCGAGAGAGAGAGAGGCCATTCAGCCCATCGAGTCTGCACTGACTCTCCGAAAGAGCATTCATCCCCTTGCAGTCTATCCCTGTGCATTTGGGATGGTTAATCCACCTAACCTGCACATCCTTAGACAGTAAAGGGCAATTTAACATGATCAACCCACCTAACCTACACACCTTGGATACTAATGGACAATTTAACATGGTCAATCCATCCAACCTGCACATATTTGGACAAGTATTTTACAACCTCCCTAGGGCGAGTCTCATAAAATCTCACCTGAGGCCAACGGAGAATTTGTTTCAACGAGCCACATCCGCCCCAATTCTGGGGCATGAGGCGGTAAAATTCACCTAAAAGTCAATTCACCGAACCTACACATCTTGGGAAACTAAGGGGAAATTTAGCATGACCAATCCTCCTTAACCTAGAATCTTTGGATACTGAAAGGCACTTTAGCATGGCCAATCCACACAACTTGCACATCTTTTGACTGTGGGAGGAAACCGGAGCACCCGAAGGAAACCCACACAGACGTGGGGACAGTGTGCAAACTCCACACAGACAGTCACCCAAGACCAGATTTGAATCCAAGTCCCTGGCGCTGTGAGGCAGCAGTGTGAACTACTGTGCCACCTGAATTAAACCTAATTTCTCTCAAAGCTCAGCAATTTTTTCTCTCCAAATAATGACACAGGTCACTTTGGAAGGCCACAACTGATTCTTCCTCTGTCACTCACCTTAGACAGTGCATTCCAGCTCATGCCCACACACTGCGTGATGATGTTTACTCTTCATGTGGGCACAGCTTAAATCTGTGTTATCTGCTATTCAGACCTTCCAAATGCGGGAACAATTTCTCCACACTCACAGGGCAGGATTTTTCAGCCGCACTGGCCCTGAAACCGGAAAATCCCACCTTTCTGTGGCCTGCCCCTTGCGGAACAGGGAAATTCACCCCCACAACACCCAAATGCTTCATCATCATGATTACAACTAATTAAATTTAGCCTCAGTCATTGGAAGAGAGCATCCCCATGTCCTGCAATGTATCAACTTCACTGACCTTCTTCAGCTCTGGAATCCTCTCTAATACCTTCATATCCTTCCCAAAGTGTGGTGCTCAGTACAATGTGCTGTTCTCCCCTCTACTTCACGTGCTTCCTTTAAGGCCATGGAGGCATACAATCCCTACAGAGGCAATTTGGCCCATCGGGGCTGCACCAACTCTCTGAAAGAGTAACATGCTCAAGGGTCCCCTCCCACCCATCATATCCCTGAATCCCCACACATTTACCATGACCACCCAACCTGCTCACCTTTGGACACGAAGGAGTAATTTAGCATGGCCAATCCACCTAACTTGACATCTTTTGACTGTAGGAGGAACGGGGGCACCCAAAGAAAACCCATAGACATGGGGAGAAGTGCAAACTCCACATAGTCACCCAAAGCAAATTGAATCCAGTTCCCTGACAATTCAAGGCAGCAGTGCTAACCACTGTGCTACTGTGCTGCCTGCAGTCACTACCAAGGAAGTACTCAATGAATGGTAGGACACTAGGAAGTTCTGTGGAACAAAGGGACCTTGGTGTGTTTGTCTACAGATTTCTGAAGATGGAAAGGTATGTTAGTAGGGTGGTGAGAAAAGACATATAGGACTCTTGCCTTTATCAATTGTGGCATAGATTACAAAAGCAGGGAGGTCATGTTGGAGTTGTATAGAACATTGATGAGGCCACAGCTGGAGTACTGTGTGCAGTCCTGGTCGCCACATTACAGGAAGGATGTGACTTCGCTGGAGGGGGTGCAGAGGAGATTCTGCTGAGGCTGCTGCCTGGGTTGGAACATTTAAGTTATAGAGCGGGTTTGGATGGGCTTGGGTTGTGCTCGTTGGAGCAGAGAAGACTGAGGGGGGAACTGATCGAGGTGTACAAAGGATTATGAGGGACATGGACAGAGTGGACAGCTGTTCCCCTTAGCTGAAGGGTCAGTCACGAGGGGACATACGTTCAAGGTGAGGGCAAGGAAGTTTTAGGGGAATGTGAGAAAAAAAACTTTTTTACCCAGAGGGGTGGTGATGGTCGGGAATGCGCTGGCTGGGAGGATGTAGAGGCAGGTTGCCTCACATCCTTTAAAAAGTACCTGGATGAGCACTTGGCACAGTATCACATTCAGGAATATGGGCCAAATACTGACAGATGGGATTAGGTGGGAGTTCAGGTGTTTCTGACGTGTCAGTGCAAACCGATAGGCTGAAAGGCCTCCTTCTGCACTGCAGGGTTTCTATGGGCACGTATGGGGTGTCAGGGAGGGGTATTACCTTTGGTGGGTGAACATGTCGCATCCTTTCAGGGTGGTTTGTTCACCCTTTGTCCCCACCTGGCACTCAGCTCTCACCTGTGGCTCCCCGTAGCGACACCGGCCACACCCCGGGCAACAGCCTCGACAAGCCGGCTTAACCCTTGGTGAGATAGGGAGATGTCTATCCCAGCATGTGAAGACAGAGTCCGGCGGATTGAGCGGATGAGACCAATGGAAGGTCCAACAGTCAAGAAGGCAGTCTCTGCAAGTGTCGTGGAACGCAAAGAGCAGGACAAGACACAGAAGACGTCCTGGTCATCCACTGCGCCTAGTCCCACCTCCAGCCGTCTTGACTCTTGTCTTGCCACTGGATATAGATGGGAATTGGGAAGACAGAGTGAGGCTGACGCTGCGCAACTCTCCCTCACTTTAACCCAAATCAAGCGCAAGTCTCGACACCATCATCATTGTCATCAGTGTCCTGTTCAACCCTTGAAGTCCTGTGGTGATGGGCGAGCAACGAAGCAGCAGGTGTGGATACACTGGGAGCTGCAGTCACGGACCTGCACACAGGCGGCTCAGGTCTAATGGTCACTTTCCGCTGACTGAAGCAGCAGTGAAACTCAGCATCTATCTGGGCGACTGAGCAGTCCTCTTCAGGAACGCACTGCTCACCTCCCTAGAATGAAGAATGGGCTAGAAAAGGTGCCCTAAACATTGCCTGCTTCACTACACCCTGGCCAGTTTACCGCGATTGGCGGGGATCCCATCTTGCGGTTGAACAAACAAAATAGAACACAAGGTGACACCACTCACTATTGGCACTGGAACATGCGCACACTTTTGGACAACCCTACAGCAGACAGACCAGGCCTTAGTTGCCAGAGAGCTTGCAAGATACAACATTGACATTGCAGCCCTGAGTGAAACTCTTCTTGCCAACGTAGGTCAGTTGACTGAAACTGGAGGTGGAGACACTTTTTTCTGGAGTGGTCGTGGTAGCGATGAACATCGTGATGCTGGAGTTGGATTCACTGTCAGGAGTCATGTTCTTTGGAAATGTGATAGCCTGTCTAAGGGCGTGAGCGACCAGCTTATGACATTACAGCTTCCGCTACAGAACAGAAGTCAAGCCACTCTGATCAGCGCCTATGCCCCCACAATGAACAACCCGGATGAGGTGAAAGACAAGTTCTACGAAGAACTAGATGCCCTACTCTCAGCAGTGAGCAGTACCGACAAGCTGATCTTGTTTGTCAATTTCAGTGCAAGAGTAGGGTGTGACTCTGCAATCTAGCAGGAAGTCATTGGGAAGCATGGATTGGACAAGTGTAACAGTAATGGCCTACTCTTAATGAAGACCTGTGCAGCACAAATGACCTCCTCATCACCAACACAATCTTCTGTCTGTCTACCCATAAAAAGACCTCCTGGATGTACCCCCACTCTAAGTATTGACATCTTATCGACTATGTCACTGTCAGGAGAAAAGACAGGCAGGATGTCAGAGTGACCAAGGCCATGACAGACACTGAGGCTCATCAGGGGGAGAGAGGGTGCCATTGTCAATGGGGTGCTAGTGACATCCACCCCCCCTAGACTGGCTAACTCTAAGGGACAGGAACAAGAGGGGGTTGCTGAGCGGACGAAGGAGGGTGGGGAGCGGAAGAAGGAGGGTGGGGAGTGGAGGCCTCAGCCTCTCAATCTGCATTACAGGTTTGAGGTTCTTGCTTCCAGTCTGGATGAGAACGAGGGAGGTGAGGTTGGTGAGCAAACTGCACACAGTACAGTGATGCAGATGCAGGACATAGGCAAAGAGAAGGTGAAAAGGAACGTAGTAGTAATAGGGGA
>JARDVH010000185.1:963023-975313 GCA_030324005.1 Negaprion brevirostris
TCACCTTAAGTCCATGGCCCCTTGTCCTACGTGTCTCTATCATAGGAAATAGCTTGCCTCTGTTTACTCTATCTATACCCTTCATAATCTTATATACAAAAGCGCTCTTTATGACCCTATCCACCCGTGACACCACTTTTAGGGAATTCTGTACCTGTATTTCCAGATTTCTCTGTTCAACTGCACTCTTCAGAGTCCTACCATTTACCCTGTATGTTCTACTTTGATATGTCCTTCCAAAGTGCAATACTTTGCAATAAGTTTGAAGTTTATTTACCCATGTCACAAGTAGGCTTATATTAACAATGCAATGAAGTTACCGTGGAAATCCCCGAGGTCAGAACATCGAATACAGGAGTTGGGACATCTTTGTACAAGACATGTGCAAGTTGTATAAGACATTAGCAAGGCCAGCCTTGGAATTCTGTGTGAAGTTATTGTCGCCCTATTTGCCACAGTGGTTCCACTGCAAACTCCACAGACAGTCACCAAGCATGGCGCTTTTTCAGGTATCACTGAGGGAGAATTTAACATGGCCAATTCATCAAACCAGGACAAAACACATGCAGTCAAAGGGAGAATGTGCATACTCCGCACAGACGGGGACGCAAAACACAAATTGAACAAGGGTCCCTGGCGCTGTGAGGCAGCAGTGTAAAGCACTGTGACACCAGGCCATTCTGGGATTTTGTAAATCATCCCAATGAATTAATTTGTCCTTCAATTCAGCCATGGTTGCCTTTCATGGTGTACTGGCCAGCGTTTGATGGTTTTTAACTCAGTTACGTTCTGATCCAGCGTGCTTAGTTTATCCTTGATCAGTGTTTTAGACATCAGAATGGCAAAAATAAAATCCAATTCGAAGACCCTTCTAATTCAGCCTCCGTCATTCTGTAGTCTCATTGAAGGACAGTTTAAGGGAGATGTGTGGGGGGGTGGGGAGAGCGGGGAGGATTCACGCAGAGAGTTGTGGCTTCCTAGGAATGCACTGCCAGAGGAGGTGGCACAATATCAACATTTAAAAGTCAACTGGATGAGTCCATAAATTGGGAGAGAATAGAGTGATGTGGCCCAAGTAAGAGCCAAATGTTGTTTTATAGTTTATGATCAGCACAGACTTGGAGGGGCGAAGGGACTGTTCCTGTGCTGTACTTTCCTTTGTCCTTTGAGTGATTGAAATATTTATCTCAGACTTAAATCTATACAAGGACTCTGTCTGAATAGCTCTCTGTGGCAAGGAGTGCCAAAGACTCAGAACCCTCGAGAGAAGAAATTCCTCTCCATTTCAGAATTAAATTGCATCCCCCCCTCCCTATTTTTGGAGATTATGCCCTTTAGTCTTAGACTCTCCCTTGAGGGTTAATGTTAAAATGTGTGAAGGTGGATAAATCTCCTGGCCCTCACCAGGTATGTCCAAAAACACTGTGTGAGGTTAGAGAAAAAATTGTGGGAGCGCTGGCTGAGATATCTGCATCATCACTAGCCACAGGTAATTTAGCAGTAGACTGGAAGGTAACAAATATTTTGTCCTTATTTAAAAAAGGGCTATAAAAAAAAAACCTTGGACTTATAGATTAGTAAGCCTGACATCTGTGGTGGGCAAGTTACTAGAGAGGACCCTTACTCGAGGGATAAGGCATTTGGAAATACATGGTTTGATTAGAAATAGCACCACTTTGTGCATGGGAGATCATGACCAGGAATGTTGATGAGGGAAGCACAGTAGACATACTCTATACGGACTTTAGTAAGGCCTTTGATAAGGTACGAAGGCTGCATTGGAAGGTTAGATCACATGGAATCCAGGGAGAGCTTGCAAATTGGATCCACAATTGGCTTGATGGTAGGAAGCATTGGGTTATGGTGGAAGGAAGTTTGTCAGACTGGAGGCCTGTGACTAGTGGTGTGCCTCAGGGGTCAGTGCTGGGCCCTTTGCTGTTTGTTATCAAGATCTATAATTTGGATGAGAACGTACAAGGCAAGATCAGCAAGTTTGCAGATGACACTCGAATTGTTGGTATTGTAGACAGTGAGAAAGGTTATCAAAAATTGCAACAGGAGCTGGGAAAGTGGGCTGAAAAATGGCAAATGGAGTTCAATACAGTTAAGTATAAGGTGTTCCAACTTGGAAAGCGAAATCAAAGTAGGACTTTCATTGCAAATGGTGGGATCTTAGAGAAAATTGTTGAATAGAGGGAACTTGGAGTTCAAATGCATTGTTCTCTAAAGGTTGAGTCACAGGTAGATAGGGCAGTGAAGAATGTTTTTGGCATGCTAGCCTCCATCCGCCTGGGCATTGCGTAGATAAGTTGGGAAGTTATGCTACAGTTTGACAGGAAATTGATGACGCCACACCTGGATGAATGAATGTATTTCATTCACTTTTGGTCGCCTTGCTATAGGAAAGATGTTATTAAACTGAAAAGAATGCTGAAGAGACTTGCAAGGATTTTGCCAGAACTGAAGGGATTGAGTTATAGCGAGAGATTGGATAGGCTTGGACTATTTCAAGTGTAGACTGAGAGGTGAGCTGACAGTGATGTATAAGGTCATAAGAGCATGGATAAGGTGAATGCACTCAGCCTTTCTCCCAGAGTTGGGGAAGTGATAACTTAAACCCATAGCCTCGAGTTAAGAGGGGAAAGAATTAATGGCAACCTGAGGAGCAACATTTTTACGCAGAGGCTGTTGCATGGTGGAATGAGCTGCCGGAGGAAGTGGTTGAGGCAGGCACATTGACAACATTAAAGGCATTTGGACAGGAAAGATTCAGAGGGATTTGGGCCAAATGCAGGTAAATAGGCTAACCTTAGATGGGATTTCTTGTCGGCATAAACCAGATTGGGTCAAAGGTCCTGTCTCCATGCCGGATTTTTACGATTCTATGAACATCCTCTCAGCATTTACCCTGTCAATCCCCTTACAAATCCGATATGTTTCACTGAGATCATCTAAATTGATAGAATCATAGAATCCTTATAGTGGTGAAGGAGGCCATTTGGCCCATCGAGTCTGACAGAACATCTTATTCAGGCCCTAATACCGTAATCACAAGTATTTGCATACCTTTTGACACCAAGGGATAATTGGGCATGGCCAATCCACATAATCCACACAGCTTTGGACACCAGGGGGCAATTTAGCATAGCCAATCCACCTAACCAGATCAGTGACCTTCATGTCATCCTAAATCGTCCCTTTATGACCAAAGATGTGCAGCTAATTGGATTGATTTTGTTTTTGATTTGACATTATTGTCACATGTATTAGCGTAGTGAATAGTACTGTTTATTGTGTGCTATACAGGCAAAGTATACCGCTTGTAGAGAAGGGAACGAGAGAGTCAGAATGTAATGTTACAGCCATAGCCAGGGTGTAGAGAAAGGTCAACTTAAGGCAAGGTGAGTCCATTGAAAAATCTGATGGCAGCAGGGAAGAAGCTGAGTTGGTTGGTACGTGACGTCAAACTTTTTATTTTTTTCCCCAGTGGAAGAAGGCAGAAGAGAGAATGTCCGGGGTGCGTAAGTCCTTAATTATGCTTGCTGCTTTGCCAAGGGAGCAGGAAGAGTAGGAGGAGTCATTGGATGGGAGATAAATTGGGCTACATTCATGAACTTCTGTAGTTCATTGCAGTTTTGGGCAGAGCATGAACCATACCAAGCTGTGATACAACCAGAACAAAAAATGCTTTCTATGGTGCATTTGTAAAAGTTGCTGAGAGTCGTAGCTGACGTGTCAAATTTCCTTAGTCTTCTGAGAAAGTAGAGGCGTTGGTGGGCTTTCTTGAATATAGTGTTGGCATGGGGGTAGGTGGGGGGGGTGGTGGTGGACTAAGACAGTTTGTTGGTGATCTGGACACCTAAAAACATGACGTTCGCAACCCTTTCTACTTCGTCCCGTTGGTGTACACAGGGACGTGTTCTCCTTTACACTTCCTGTAGTTGATGACAATCTCCTTCGTTTTGCTGAAATTGGGGGGTGGGAGTGCAGATAATTGTTGGGAGTATAGTAGGGAGCTGAGGACACAATCTTGTGGGGCACCACTCTTAAGAATAATTGTCGAGGAGGCGTTGTCGCCTATCCTCACCACCTGTGGTCTATGAGTTAGGAAATTCAAGATCCAGTCGCAGAAGTAGGTACTGAGGCCCGGGCCACGAAGTTTGGAGTTGGGTTTCGTGGGAACAATGGTGTTGAAGGTTGAGCTGTAGTCAGTAAGTAGGAGTCTGATGGAGGTGTTTTTGTTATCTAGACGTTCCAGGGTTGAGTGCATGGCCAGGTGTTTGCTGTGGGCCTTTTGATGCGGTAGGCAAATTGTCGTGGATCTGGATAGCCCCGGAGGCTGGAGTTGATTCGTGCAATGACCAGACTTTCGAAGAACTTCATAATGATAGATGTCAGAGCCACCGGCCATTAGTCACTAAGGCACATTGCTTCAGCATCGGGATGATGTTTGTCTTCTGGAAGCAGATGGGGACATCAAATTGTTGTAAAGAGAGGTTGAAGATGCCTCGAATCCCCCTGCCAGCTGATCCATGTAGGACCTGAGTGCTTGTCTGGGTACCCTATCCGGGCCAGTCGCTTTCCATGGGTTGACCTTCAAGAAAGCTGCTTTGACATCTGCAATGGTGACCCCAGATAAAAGGTTCATCCAGGGCTTCCAAGGTGGAAGATATGAAAATGGGCATAGAACACACTGAGCTCATCAGGGAGGCATGTTTTGGAGCTTGTGATTTTACATGCCTTCATTTTGTAGCCTGTTATGTCTTGCAAACCTTGCCATAGTCAGTGCAGTTCTGTATGGCTAGCTTCGGACTCTAGCTTGGTCCGGTGCTGCATTTTGGATTCCTTGATGGATCTCATCAGGTCAGATGGATGGACCATGTGAAATTGCCCCCTAGTGTCTAAAGCTGTGTAGGTTAGGTGGATTGGCCATGTTAAATTATTCCCTAGTGTCAATACTATAGGAGAAACTTCTGAAGGAGAGAATTTTTCTCCACTTGGCAATGTAAGGCTTGATCAGGGTGAGTCAGCATGGTTTCCTCAGAGGGAAGTTATGCTGAACAAATTTTATTTGAAAGTTTTGAGGAGGTGAGGGTAGTACAGCCGATGTTGTTGATATGGATTTCAGCAAAGTTTTTGACATGGGAAACTTGTAAGGAAGGTAAAGGCACATGGGATCCAGGGTAATTTGATAAAGTGGATTCAAGTTTTGCTCAGTTGTAGGAGACAGAGGGTGATGACAGAAGGATGCATCACTGACTAGAAGCCAGTGTCCATTGGTGTACTACAGGGATCTGTGTTGGGTCCCCCGTTATTCATCATTTATATAAATGGTATGTGATGTGTAGAAATAGTAAGTGTGCGATGACAAAAGATTGCCAAGTGGCCAACAGTGATGCTGAGTGTCTTGGACGACAAGAAGATGAAGACTTTGGAAGGAGAAATTTGACAAGGAAGTATTCAGTGGATGGCAGGACACGAAGAAGTTCTGTGGAACAATGGGACCTTGGCGTGTTTGACCACAAATCTCTGAAGGTCAAAGAGCATGTTAGTAGGGTTGTGAAATAGACTTTTGGGAAACTTGCCTTTATCAATCAAGGCATAGATTACAAAAGCAGGGAAGACATGTTGGAGTTGCGTAGATCTTCAGTGAGGCCACAGCTGGAGTACTGTGTGCAGTTCTGGTCGCCAAATTACGGGAAGGATATGATTGCACTGGAGGGGGTGCAGAGACAGTTCACCAGGATGCTGCCTGGGATGGAGCATTTATTGAATAAGCTTGTGTTTTGTTTTTGAAGCAGAGAATACTGAGGGGGTGACCTGATCGAGATGCACAAGATTATGTGGGGCCTGGACAGTGTGGATAAGGAGCAGCCGTTCCCCTTAGTTGAAAGGCCAGTCAGAAGGGGACACAGGTTCAAGGTGAGGGGAAGGAGGGTTAGGGGAATGTGAGGATAAACCTTTTTACGCAGACAGTCTGGAATGTGCTGTCTGGGAAGTTGGTGGAGGCGGGTTGCATCACATCATTTATAAAATTAGTTGATGAGCATTTGGTACATTGTAGCATTCAGGGCCAAGTCACCCAAAGCCACAATCGGCCCTTGGTGCTTCAAGGTACAGTGCTAACCACTGTGCCACAAATGAGTTCAGTGTCAGCCTATTTAATGCTTCTTCATAAGAAATGCTCTCCATGCCAGGGATCATCCTTGTGAACCTTTCTGAACTGCCCCCAAAGAAATAACATATTTCCTTAAATAAAGGATCCAAATTTTCTGTGTTTCAGATGTGGCCTCACCAGCCCCTTGTACAGTTGCAGCAAGACTTCCCGACTCTTATACTCCAACCTACTGAAATATGGGACAATATTCTATTATCTGCTGTACCTGGATGCTAGCTTTCTGTGTTCTATGCACAAGTGCCCCCAAGTCCCTTTATGTTGCAGCTTTCTGCAGTTTTTCTCCATTCAACACCTGCCATTTCATAGGGAAATGTGGAGCCATTGCCACCGTAACAATTTTCTTTACAAAGTCACTGTATAAACTGACCTCAGACTTGAATATTACCTGCTGAAGGATTCGCCCTCAAATGACCTGGAACATCATTGCCAATCTGTCCTACTGTCTCTTTACTGTTTAGCTTGTTTTTTCTTTATTTGGTGGGGGACTAAATGAACATCTACACTCTGAGATTAAATATCTGCACCCTACAGTAGCTCCTGTTAACAACTGTCACTAAATAATTCTCCAGAGTATCTTGAGACATACACCAGGTTCTGATGGAATATGCTTCATCTATTTATTTCTGCAGTTCCTGTACCCTCTGAATCTCCATCTCTGTCTCTCTTTCCATTCCTCTCTCTATTCTGCCTCGCTCCCTCACTCTGCCTCTTGCACTCTCACTGTGGGTCGATTTCTCTCTGACTCGTGAGATTCTGTCACTGTCTTTTCTTCCCCATCTCGCTCTCTCTCTCTGTCTCTCTCTCCCCGTTGCTCTCCCTCTCTCACTGTCTCTTTTTCACCGTCTCTGTCTCTCTTTCTCTCTATTTTTCTCTCTCTCTCTTTGTTTGCCCCCCCCCATCTCTAACTCTTTCACTCTCGCTGCCTCTGTCTCTCCCTGACCCTTTTTCTGTCATTCTCTCACTGTCACTTTTTCACTATCTTTCTCTTTCTGCTCCTCTCATTCCCTCCATCTGACTTTGTCCCTTCCTCTCCATTTCCCCATCTCTTTGTTTCTACATCTCTATTTCCCTCTCTCTCATTCTGTAACTGTCTATTCTTCACCATCTATTTATTCACCTCCATTTGTTTCCCTGTCTCACTTTCTCAGTTGGTTCTTGTCCCTTTCATTCCCTCTATCTCACTTTGTTCCTTTTTCTCCATCTCTGTCTCCCTCTTTCTGACTATTTCACTATCTGTCTTACTTCCTATCTCGCCATCCCCCACTCTTGTTTCCATTGTTGTTGCTCTCTTATTCTGACCCATGTTCTCTGACTTTCTTTCTCTCATTCTTTCTTTCTCTCTTTCCCTCTTTTTGTGTCTTTTTTCTGTCTTTCTTTCTCTCCATCTTTCTGTCTTTCATTTTCTTACTCCCTGTCTCTGTTTATCTCTCTTGCTATCTTCCTCTTTCTGGCAAATGGGAGGCAGGTGATGACAACGGGGTGACATCTTGCCCAACTGGTGTGATGGATTTTAAATTTTCAAGAAAGCTATGGATACTGTAACAGATTTAGACATTCCCATCATTGAATGAATTGCAGAATTGAGTGATTGGACACCTAATCACATTCTTCAACTGCTCTCTGTGTAAATAGCAGTGTTTGTGCAGCAACTCAGGAGCTGGAGCATGAAGCCCAATTCTTGGCCTAAATAATCTATCCAAACTGACTGAAACCCTATATCGTATATCTGCCTCCATATTGAATAAATCATTAATGTTGACCATAAGAGAATGAAATTGGCTGAGAAAACAAGCAATAAAATGATGGATTTCCTGCGACTCACCATCTCTGGGTCTCTGGGATTCTCCCCACTGTTGTGAGCCTGGAATCTCCTGTGGGCTCTGCTGCTCACTAAAATGTGTCTGACGGTGAAAGCATTGAGCGGCAGAATCAGGATGAATGGGACAGCCAGGTTTAGGATGTGGTGGGGGAATTCGATTGTTCCCCAGACTGGAGAGTCCATAACCAAGTTCATGAAAAAATACTGTCCCTTCAACATAAAATACCAGAAAATGTTCTTTAAACAGCTCGGCACCGTCACTGTTCCCAGGACAATACTCGCTGATTTCTCACTGCAATATTTACTTTTCAGCTTGGGGCAACAAATGGCCACAAATTGATCAAAGGTGAAAGTGACGGTGAACCAGACAGAACAGTCAGTGGCTGCATAAAGCGGTATGGCATGGAAGTTACACATGGGGAGTGAGCGCAGGAAATAAAATTGTCTCGGATAAACAATGGGAATGTGTCTCAATATCAGGTCAAGGATAATGACCAACAGATCCCCTACTGACATGGCCACCAGGTAACAAGTGACACATTTAGAGAGACTGCATTTTCCACGGGAAAGGATCATAATTATGACAACATTCACATAAAGAAGGTAAAGAAATAATGCAATTATCCATCTAGCTGCCCTCAAATGTATCAGCACGAATGAATAATGACTATGACAACTGTGCTTGCGTCAGTTGGTACACGATGCCAGTCTTTCGTATTTTTTCCCAATGGAAGAAGTTGTAAGAGAGAATGGTTGTAATGTGGGGTCCCTGATTTTTCTGGCTTCATTTCCAAGATCGTGGGAAATATAGAATTATGAGTGGATGGGACGCTGGTTTGAGTGATGGACTGGGCTTTGTTCACAACCCTTTGTAGTTTATTGCGTCTTAGGCAGAGCAGGAGCCATACCAAGATCTCAAAAAACAGCTTCTTCTCTGCTGCCATCAGACTTTTGAATGGACCTACTTTGCATTAATTTGATCTTTCTCTGCACCCTATTTGACTCTTACGCTACATTTTCCACTCCTTCTTTATGTATGGTATGTTTTGTCTGCATAGCACGCAAGATACAATACTTTTTACAATACTTTTACAATACTTTACAATAATAAATCAAATCAAAATTAAGTCAAATTAAGCCAGTGGAATCTGCATGTCACAGTACATGAGCAATGGTGAGGCTTTTAGTGCAGCTGAAAGTGGGAAACACAGATACATTGACACAAACAGGCGTTGGAGTGTGGTGACAAGGAGTAGTAACTTCACAGTAACTTCATTGCGGTGCTGATGTAAGCCTTACTTGTGACTAATAAAATTTTACTTTATTATAATTGAATGCCATTGATTATGATGACCGGAATTGTGTAGAAAAGTGCAGAAGCTATGATTGGGCACTGATGATGCAACATCTGGAGTCAGTACTATGTAAAGTTTTATTTCAAGAAGGTAAGAAATCCTTTCGAAGGATTGCTGAAAAGGAATACTTGGCTAATATTTAAATACAAGAGCTATTTTACATGTGCAACTTAAATAAATGCGAATATATCCATTTTGGTAGCAAAATTGGGAAGGCAGAATACTATCTGAATGGCCACAAATTAGATGATGGAAATATGCAACGAGACCTGGGTGTCCTCGTACACCATTTGGTGAAAATAAATGTGTAGATACAGCAGGCAGTAAAAAAGGCAAATGGTATGTTGGCCTTAATATCGAGAAGATTTGAGAATAGGAAGAGATGTTTTACTGCAATTGAATATTGGAATATTGTATGCAGTTTTGAATGGACCTACCTTATATTAAGTTGCTGTTTCTCTACACCCTAGCCACACTATATAACACCCACTCCTTTCCTTCACTATTTATGATATGCTTTGTCTGTATAGTACACCAGAAACAATACTTTTCATTGTATACTGATACATGTGACATTAATAAATCAAATGCAAATAAGTACAAAGATGTGCAGGGTAGCTTGATTGGCCATGTTAAATTGGCCACTTTGTGTCATGGGAACTAGCTAGGATAAATACACGGGCCTGGGTGGGATAGCTCCCCTCCTTCTGCAATGTAGGATTCTATGAAATCAATTCAAATCCAATCATAAATGCCCCTAGCCTTCACATTCTTGGACAACTTAGTATAGCCAATCTACCTAACCTGAATATTTTGGGGCAATTCAACATGGCCAATCTACCTAATCTGAACATCTTTGGGACAAAAATGCATGGTCAATCCACATAATTTGCACATATTTGGGCATGACACATCCACATACCTACACATCTCTGGACACTATGGGGCAATTTAGAATGAGCTATCCATATACTGTGCACATCTTTAAACATGAAGCGGCAATTTAGCATGGTCAATCTCCTTAACATATTCATCTTGGGACACTAAAGTGCAATTGAGCATGTCAAATCCACCTAACCAGCACAACTTTCGACTGTGGGAGGGAACAGGAGCATTCGGGTTATGATCGGGTTAGGTTGACTTATTGGGCATCTGATAGGCAGGTGTACTGTAACGAGGATAAATGTGGGTTTATCCATTTTGGTAGCAATAATTATTATTATTGGAATGTGTGTAAATTGAGAGAGCAGGATATTCAGCAAGTCCTTTGTGTCATTGTTCATGCAGGTACAACAAGCATAATGAAGGCAAGTGGTACGTTGGCCTTAACAGCAGAAGGATTTGAGCATAGGAATAGGGGTGTTTTACTGCAATTGCATTGGGTGTTGGTGAGGCCACAACTTGGAGTACTGTGTGGAATTTGATGCCCTTATCTGAGGAAGGATGTCCTTACTATAGAGGGAGTACAGCGATGGTTTACCCAGGTTGATTTCTGGGATGGCAGGACTGTTATGCGAGGAGATATTAAGTTGGACAGGATTATTTTCATTGGCGTTTAACAGAGTGAGAGGGGGAAACACATATAAAATTCTAAGATGATTAGGCATCTCTCTGTGACTGGATTCGGAACTTCTGAACCCAGAAACTCCAGTCAGTAAGAATAGGCAACAAAACCTCTTCCACAATCATCCTCAACACTCGTGTCCCAACAAGGCTACCTCCTTATACACCTATGTCTGCTTGGCCAAATGTCCCTCCAAGTTGATTTTCAAATTTGCTGATGACAGCACCGGACTGGGTCGGATCTCAAACAATGGTGAGATGGGGTACAGGAATGAGATGGAGAATCTGGTGAACTGATGCGACAATGATAATGTCTCTCTCAATGTCTCCCTCAAAGGCCAACATCAATGGGGGCAAAGTAGAAAAGGTCGACAGCTCCATGTTTTCTGGTGTACAGATCACCAACATCCGGTCCTGGTCCCCACCCCCCTCCCATGCCAATGATATAGTTAAGCAAGCCCACCAAAGCCTCCAATTTCCCAGAAGACTAAGGGGATTTGGCATGTCCGAAACAGTTCACAGCAATTTTTGCAGTTGCACCATAGAATGCATTCTTTCTGGTTGTATCACAGACTGGTATGATTTCCGTTCTGCCTAAGATGGTAAGAAAGTGCAAAGGATCATGAATGAAGCCCAGTCCATCACTTACCTCAGCCTCCCATCCATTGACACTGTTGACAATTCCCACTGTCGCGGAAAAGTAGCCAGCATAATCAACGACCCCACATACCTTGGACATACTCTCTCCCACCATGTTCCATCAGGAAAAAGATACACAAAAGTCTGAGGTCGCTTACTAACTGACTCAAGAATAGCTTCTTCCTTGTTGCCTTCAAACTACTGAATGGACCTTGCACCAAGTTGTCCTTTCTCTACAACTTAGCTCGGATTGTGACAGTACATTTTGTACTCTCTCCTTCCCTTCTCTACGAGTGGTATGCGTGCAAGAATCAATGCTTTTCACTACATGTGACAATAATAAATCAGGTCAAATCAAAGGCACTGTAGATTTAGAAAGAATGTTCCTGATGGTGGGGAGTCCAAAACTAGGGGGTCATAGTTTGAGGATAAGGGGTAAACCTTTTCAAACTGAGGTGAGGAGAAATTTCTTCGCCCAGATCCTGGTGAATGTGTGGGATTTACTACCACACAAAGTAGTTGAGGCCAAAACACTTTTTCAAGAACAAAGAACAACACAGCATGGGAAACAGGCCTTTCGGCCCAACGAGCCCGTGCCGCCATCTTAATAATGTATTTTTCCTACACCTCCCTTGACTAGTGTCTATGCTTATGGTACTCCCATTGGAAACCAGATTCAGGGGAGAATAATTTAGGGACAATTTGTTACACCAATCAGCCTAAGAGCACATCTTTG
>JARDVH010000185.1:985034-999145 GCA_030324005.1 Negaprion brevirostris
CTTGGGCAGAGCAGGAGCCCATACCAAGCTGCGATACAACCAGAAAGAATGCTTTCTGTGGTGCATCTGTAAAAGTTGGTGAGAGTCATAGTTGATATGCCAAATTTCCTTAGTCTTCTGAGAAAGTAGCAGCATTAGTGGGCTTTATGGACGAAAAGGGATTGGTTTAGGTTAGTGGGTCATTGTTTTTTAACTGGTCGGCGCAACATGGTGGGCCGAAGGGCCTGTTCTGCGCTGTAATGTTCTATGTTCTATGTTCTAAGGTCATCAGCCTCCGATCTTTGGATAAGCATTTTCCAAGGTGAACTTCAAGACATGCGACAATGCAGAATTTCTGAGCAGAAACTGATAGCAAAATTCCACGAGCATGAGGACAGCCTCAACCAGGGTCTTAAGTTCATGTCACACTGCAGGTAACTCCCACGATTGGGCCCGGGCTTGCAAAATCCTACTAACTGTCCTAGTTTGAGACAATTCACACCTCTTTGTCCTGTGATTATCCCTGTCTTCACTCGCATTGTCGATACTGTATATGCTTGATTAGCTAAAAAGTGTTTCATTCCAACCGTTATCTTGTTTTTGGGTCTTTGGCTATAAAGGGCACATTGGTGAAACCGACCCATCCACTCACCTGATGAAGGGGCAGTGCTCAGAAAACTTGTGATTCCAAATGGATCTGCAGTATTTCAACCTGGTTTTGTGAGACTTCTTATGGTGCCGACCCCAGTCCAACACTGGCATCTCAACATCATTGAGGCTTATATCATGGAGACAGGCTCTTTGGCCGAACATGTCCTTGCCACCCATTTTTTGTTGAAGGAAAGGCAGAGGAAGAATACAATGGAAAAGGAGACAGAGAGATAGAGTCAGAAGCAGAGAGAAGCAGAGATACAGAGCGGGTGTGAATGGCAGAAACTGAGATTGAACGAGCACAGTGGTCACAGCAAGAGCAAAAGATAGAATGGGGCAGAGAAAGGGATAGAGGCATTCAGATAAAGAAATAAAGTGTGACAGAGAGAGGGAGAGGGAAATGGAGACAGAGTGGGAGAAGGAGCTTGAGACTGAGAGGGGATCGGAGAGAGACAAAGGGGGGAAAAGGGGAGATCACGGGAGCCAAAGGAAAAGGCAGAAAGTCAGAAAGAGACTGCGATAGACATTGAGTGGGAGACAGAGAGAGAAATGCATAGAAAGACAGAGAAAGAAAGAAAATGATTTAATGAATTTAACAAAGTCCATGCGATGGACCTATTAAAATGAGCTCGTTGATTGGGGCAGTTAACTGTGTCAAATCCAGGAGCCCTACAGATGTGAAGAATGTGGAATGTCTGGGTTACTGGGACTCAGAGTGTGTAGATTCAGGGCGTAGATGCGATTGACTGGTGGATTTATCACCAGACTATTCATCCAGAAACTCAGAGATTAATAAATAAATAAATTAATAATATTAATATTATTTATTAGTAAATGAACTTTGGAGACCCGGGTTCAAGTGTTATCACGGCAGATGATGGTACTTGAATAAAGAAAATCTGGAATCCAGAATCCGCTGTTGACAATGGAACCATTGTCAATTTTCAGAGAAACCCATCCGGTCCACTCATGTCCCAGGGAAGGAAATCAGTCATCCTTATATCGTCTGGCCTAAATGTGACTCCAGGGCCAAGGAAATGTGGTTGACTCTTAACGACCACATGCTCCCCTGCCCCTCCTGGCAAGCCACTTTGTTCAAGGGCAACTAATGATGGGCAATAAATGCTGGCCAGCCAGTGATACCCATGTCCCAAGTATGAATAAAAAATAATTTGTACTGGGGAATTTTAATACTACAAATGGCAATCTATTTCTCACAGTTGGATAAATAACCAATCCCTCAGATCGAGGATTTACACACAACATTGTCAGGAAATTCTTGTTTCCAATTAGGGAATGGTTCATGTGTACTTACACTTCCAGCTGGGCGAGGATTCCCAGAGATATTCAACATGTCATATCCAGGATGGCCTTCACCAATGACCTAAATAGCAACTTGGAGAAACGTCAGCCTGCTCAAGCTTCTAACGAATGATGGAGAACTATGAAGTCCACCTCAGGTTGCTATTTATCTGGATGGCATGCTCGTAACAGAAAAATGAAAGAAACACTGGAAAAACATTGCACAAGTTCTAAGCCGATTTTCCAAGCTAGAAGAAACCCAAAGAAGTCAAAAATGAATATTGCAGACTACAAAGTGACTTGCCTCTTCAGACTGCAGGGCAAGTTGGAAGTGATCCATGTCCATCCAAATGCTAAGATCATTTCCGTGGTTGGTAGGCCACCATGGGAAGTTTATACCCAACCTTGCCTCCAACCTGGCTCCACTACACCAGCTACTAAAAAAAAGATCAGCCTTCGGAGGGGGCATTCAGTCAATTCTTGGCTTTCCGTAGAATGAAGCAACAGCTTTACTCATCAAAAGCTGTAGTCTGTTATGATCCCAGGAAAGAACGACTGAGATACATCGGTCTCTGGAATTGGGTGTAATTGACCTCATGGTGGCTGGAAATGTATGGCCAATTCCAAATGTTTCCATGATCTTGGCTGTCATGGAGCACAAATACAAACATTGGAAAAAAATAATGTTGAAGTTAATTTATTAGTGTCACATTTGGCTGACATTAACACTGCAATGAAGTTAGTATGAAAATCCCCCACGCCTGTTTGGGTACACTGAGATAGAATTTAGCATGGACAATGCACCTAAACCAGCATGCCTGTGGGAGGAAACAGGAGCACCCGGAGGAAATCTGTGCAGACACGGGGAGAATTTGCAGACTCAAGACGAGAATCGACCCAAGACGAGAATCGAACCTGGGTCACAGGCACTGGGGCAGATAAATGCCACAGCAGTGAGGTTGACTCTCAACTGGCGAATAGGGATGGAGGTAAGTGAGGCCCAATTCCCACAAATTCATGAAAAATCCTTTCCCATCATTACACATTCAAAACTGATTTAGATTTTTGACGGTGGAATATTATCTGTGAGTTTTCAAGGGAAATTTTCTTGAAGAAGAAAATTAGCAAATGAAAAAAATGACATAATATCGACTCCACAGTCAGGTGTCAGAGAACACAATACTTTATTCCAACTGTTCACACAACACTCCAAATATTGGCCATTCTGGGAGGATCCCAACAGCTCAGCACACACTTGAGCTCATGTGGTCCATTCCCTTAAATGAATGTCCGAACATATATAATACTCTCCCAGTAAATAACAGCAACTCCCACCCCCGACCACCATATAGTAACAGCATTTGAAACCATTTATGAACACTTTTACATGTTTCTCCATTTACTTCATGCAGATGGGGCAGAATCCACAGCATATTTACAATATAATACAGCTCATAGTTCGCTCCTCATGCTTACGTCCATCTTACCGGGGCTCAGGGGGGATGACAATCCCTTGGGGGTTGATACCTGGGGACAGCCATTCATCAGCGCACTGGCCCAATAGACCAATATCCCATTTCAATCCCAGGTAGCCTCTTTCATGATCCAAATGCCACCAATTTTGGTGTCATCCCCAAACTTCCTAATCATGCCTCCTAACTTCCCATCCTAATCGTTCGTATCAGTTAGAAATTGTCAACATTGATCCTGGAGACACACCATTCGTTACAGGCCAACAGATTGGAAAACAATCCACTACAACCACCCGCTGTCATCAAACCAAATTGGTATGCCATTAGCTAGTTCACCCTGGATCCCGTGAGATTTAACCTTATGGAACAACTTACCACATGGTTCCCTTTCAAAGGCCTCGCTAAAGTCCAACGTTGGCTGCACTGCCCTCATCTACTTGGTCGGTTACTCTTCTCTGGGAGCAGAGTTTGACTGTTTTTAAGGAGCGGGTTTAAATATTATAAGGTGTTGGTAAGAATGTGGGATTGACTTTACAATCAGATCTACTTTCCAATCAGATCTCGAACGTTTTGAATAGCACAGCAGGCTTGAGAGGCTGAATGGCCAATTCCAGCTTGTAATATGTATGTTTGTATACACGATACAAGGGACCCTCAATTTTCCAGGTGTCCAGATCACCAACAACCTGTCCTGAACTCTCCACACCTGCACTGTTTTTAAGAAATTCACCAATGCCTCTACTTTCTCAGGAGATTAAGGAAATCTATCATGATCGCTATGACTCTCGCCAACTTTCACAGATTCAGAATAAAAAGCATCCTTTCTGGTTATATCACAACTTGGTATGGCTCCTGCGCTGTCCAAGACTGCAATTCACAGCAAAAGATGGTGAATGCATCCCAGTCCATCGCACAATCCGACCTCCCATCCATTGATTCTGTCTATAGTTCCCACTGCTTCGGAAAAACAGTCAGCATAATCAAGGACCGCAACTACATCGGACATTCTCTCTTCCAACTGCTTCCATTGGGAAAAAGATACAAAAGCCTGGAGCTCTCTATCAACCAACTCAAGAACATCATCCAAAGATGTGTGTGTTAGGTTGATTGGCCATGCGAAGAAGTGGTCCCTTAGTGTCCTGGGATGCGTAGGTTAGGGGGATTAGTGTGTATAATATGTAGGGATATGGGGGTAGGGCCTGGGTGGGATTGTGTTCGGCTCGATGGGCCAAAGGGCCTCTTTCTGCACTGTCGTGTTCTGTGATTCTATGATTCTATGATGGTGGATCCATGATGTTCTTGAGTTGGTTGGTACACGGTCCTACCATATATTATGGTGATCTTTCTCTCCATCGTAGCTATGACTGGAACACTACATTCTGCACTTCCCAACCCTCACATAAAAACAAATTACTGTGGATTCTGGAATCTGAAATCAATCAGCTTTGACAAAGGATCATCTGGACTTGAAATGTCAGCTCTTTTTTCTCTGCACAGATACTTCTGAATTTTGCACCCCGTCCTTTCCTTCCCTCCGAATGGCATGCCTAGGTGGGATTGTGTTCAGTGCAGACTTGATGGGCTGAAGGGCCTCTTTCTGCACTGTAGGGTTCTATGATCTATGAAAATGCCTAATCACAGAATCCTAACAGTGCATAAAGAACCAGTGAGAGAGGAAATGTTCAAAGGCGCCTTGAGATGTCAGATCTTTTATGATGTGGAGATGCTGGCGTTGGACTGAGAAATCACAATAAGAAGCCTCTCAACACCAGGTTAAAGTCCGACAGGTTTATTTGGTAGCGCAAGCCACAAGCATTTGTAGCACTGCCCCTTCATCAGGTGAGTGGGAGTTCTGTTCACAAACAGGGCACATATAGACACAAACTCAATTTACAAGATAATAGTTGGAATGCAAGTCTTTACAGGTAACCAAGTCTTAAATGTACAGACAATGTGAGTGGAAAGGGAGCTAAGCACAGGTTAAAGAGGTGTACATTGCCTCCAGCCAGGACAGTTAATGAGATTTTACAAGACAAGGCAAGATAATGTGAAACGATCCTAAGGTCCCGATTGAGGCTGTCCTCGTGTGCGGAACTTGGCTATCAGTTTCTGCTCAGTGACTGCGTTGTCGTGTGTTGTGAAGGCTGCCTTGGAGAACGTTTACCCAAGATCAGAGGGGGAATGCCCGTGACTGCTGAAGTGTTTCCGAACAGGAAGAGAACAGTCTTGCCTGGTGATTGTCGAGTGATGTTCATTCATTCGTTGTCGTAGCGTCTGCATGCTCTCCCCAATGTACCATGCCTCAGGACATCCTTTCCTGCAGCGTATCAGGTGGACAACATTGGCCGAGTTGCAAAAGTATGTACTGTGTATCTGATGGATGGTGTTCTCACGTGAGGTGATCCGGCACGCCTTGTAAAGGTTGATGTGGCAGGGTTGTGTTGTGTCATGGTCACTGTTCTTCTGAAGGCTAGGTAGCTTGCTGTGGGCAATTGTCTGTTTGAAGTTGTGCTATTGTTTGAAGACAAGAAGTAGGGGTGTGGGGATGGCCTTGGTGAGATGTTCATTGATAACATGTTGAAGGCTCTGGAGTAGATGTTGTAGCTTCTCCACTCCGGGGAAGTAATGGACAAAGAAGAGTACCCTGTCTGCCGTATCCCATGTTTGTCTTCTGAGGAGGTCAGAGGTCAAATCAACAGACTGATCAAGACCTTTGATCCGGACTTTTAAAGCATCCTCCTTGCTCTCGTCCCACGTACTCCCCGAGTTGGAGATCTCTGCTGCCTACTGAAGATACACAAGGCCAACACACCCGGCCTTCTCATCATATCAGGTAATGGGACCCTGTGAAAGAACCTTTCTGGCTACATCACGGGCATCCTGAAACCCATTGTGCAAAGAACCCCCAGCTTTTGTCATGACACTACAGACTTCCAGCAGAAGCCTAGCACACATGGAGCAGTTGATCAAGGAGCACTCCTCGTCACAATGGGTGTCTCGGTCCTGTAGACCAGCATCCCCCACAATGATGGCATTGCTGCAACTGCCTCAAAACTCGAACACAGAAAACTACCAATCTCCAGATGCAATTTTACAACTCATCCGCTTCATCCTGGACCACATCTTCATCTTCAACAACCAGTTCTTCATCCAGACATACGGAACAGCCTTGGGGGCCAAATTCGCACCTCAATATGCCAACATTTGAACGCACAGGTTCGAACAAAACCTCTTCACTGCACAGGAACCTTCAATCGATGCTGTACACTAGATACATCGATGATATTTTCTTTCTTTGGGCTCGTGGCGAACAATCACTGAAACAAGTTCCATCCTACCATGGATGACTCTCTGGAATCGGTTGCATTCTTGGACACCCGCATCTCCATCAATGATGGTCACCTCAGCACTTCACTGTACCACAAGCCCACAGATACTGTCACAATGCTCCACTTCTCCAGCTTCCACACTAAACACGATGAAGAAGACATCCCCTACAGAGAAGCCCTCCTTATACACTGGATCTGCTCAGATGAGGGGGATTGCAAAAGACTCCTCCAGATGTTGAAAGAAGCCCTCATAAGAACAGGATATGGTGCTCGACTCATCGATCGACAGTTCTGACTCGCTAATTATAAGATTAATTAATAATTAATTATAATTATAATTAAATAAAATTTAATTTAAATTATAATTTAATTATAATTAAATAATTCGTGGGCCAAAAGGCCTGTTTGCGCTGTAGTGTTCTATGCTCTATGTTCTAATTTAATAATTAAAATATAATTATCAGATCATGAATTATTAATCAGCCACAGTGAGAAACCGCACTGACCCCCTCAGAAGGCAAACACGGGACACAGTGGACAGAGTACCCTTCGTCATCCAGTACTTCCCAGGAGGGGAGGAGCCAGATGGCCTACGCCTGCTCCTAGTTCTTTGTTCTTATCTTCATATCAGAATTTGGGGACAATGGGCTGGAATGTTACAACGATGAATCAGAATCTTGGATAAATGGATTGGGATGTTACATTAATGGATCAGAATCAACAGACAATCAATTGTAATATTCCAACAATGGAACAGGATCTGGGCACGATGGATTGGAAAGTTCCAGCACAAATGCCAGGCAGTGACCATCATTAATATGAAACACGCGAACAACCATCCCTTGACATTCAATGGTGTTACCATCACTCAATCCACCACCGTCAATATTCTGGGAGTTTCCACTGAACATAAACTGAACTGGAATCATCCTATAAACACAGTGGCTACAAGGACAGAGTAGATGCGAGGAATACTTCGACGAGTAGCTTAACTCCTGATTCCTCAAAGCCTGTCCACCATTTACAATCACAAGTTGGGTGTGTGATGGAATACTCCATAAATTGCATGGGTGAGTGCAGCTCAAGAACATAAGAACATAAGAAATAGGAGCAGGAGTCGGCCATCTGGCCCTTCGAGCCTGCCCCGCCATTCAATAAGATCATGGCTGATCTGAAGTGGATCAGTTCCACTTTCCCGCTTTCTCCCCACAACCCTTAAATCCCTTGCCTACCAAAAATCTGTCGACCCATGTCTTAAATATGTTTAGCGAGGTAGCCTCCGCCACTTCAACGGGCAGAGAATTCCAGAGATTCACCACCGTTTGAATGAAGAAGTTCCTCCTCAACTCCGTTCTTAACTGCGCCCCCCACCCCCTCATCTTGAGGCCGTGCCCTCTAGTCCTGCTGTCCTTTCTGAGCGGGAAGAATCTCTCTACATCTACCCTATCCATCCCCTTCATTATCTTATATGTCTCTATAAGATCCCCCCCATCTGAAGGGGATGGATAGGGTAGAGGTAGAGGGAAATATTTTGAATGTGTCTTTTCTAATTAACAAGTAAAGGATAGTAAATAAAATTATTGCGTGATACTGAATTATTATTTTGTTAATGGTTTTATTCATAGTTTAGAACTGCTGAATTCTCTCAAGCCTACCAACCACTGTCTAGCCAAGAAATGAACAAAATTGACTGCTGTTCTGTACTGGTTGGTAGAAAATGTGTGAAAGCTGCGTGGGAGCAATCTCAGTGATTTTTAAAAAAAAATGCTCTCTTTTTGAAGCATCAGCAATGTTAACTAGACTTCTTGTGTGCTGCTTTAGCTTCTTCTGGAGTAAATATAAACAGACAGCCCAAATACAATGTTTCAAAACTCTACTATCTCCTTTAATGTTAGTTAAGTGCTTAGTATTGGGACTAGTGTCTTCCTCCAGTTTCCTTAGTCATGTAAAACTTGATGTATTTGTTTATCCAGTCATGTGGGTGTAACCACAATTATAGGCTGTTGTCAGACTGGAGCCTGAGGTTTGCCACACCCACATTGTTGACTGACCACTGTTAAGGTAAACAAATACAAGGAACTTTACAATCTTGCTATTGAGTGGAATTTTGGCATAATGTCCTTATTTTTTTCCCTCAAAAGTTAGGTTTGTGTTGTGAATACCTCAATTTTTAAGTGTGGTATTACATCTTCACACTTAACAAAACGTTTTGCATTTTCAAATACTACATTAATCATTCTTAATAAAGAACACGTTCAAGCATGCTGAGAAATATGTTTAAGCTGAGACAGCTGATCTTCACTTAATATCTGAACTTGTTGAAGAGGTGTGTTAGTTGATCAGTCTATTTGTTTGCTTTGCTGTATGCTCTAAAAATAGTGTGAAATGGCAGAAGGATATAAGGTGTGTATTTATGTTTCAATGAAAAAACACTTAAACATCTTCAATATGCATCAAACTTTTGAATTTCATTGTTGAACATTGCATCTTTATGATACTGATTAAGAATTTTACATTGCAGAGTGGGCAGACTCCGTTAATGCTGGCAGCAGAGCAAGGGAATTTGGAAATAGTGCAAGAATTGCTCAAGAGGGGAGCTAACTGCAATCTGGAAGATGCTGTGAGTACTGTAATTCCAGTAGCTAAGTAACTATAATATTGTTCATGGTTTGTTTAAACATATTTTAAAAACTGCTCTTATTTGATATTATTTATTTGCAGGATAACTGGACAGCTCTTATTTCGGCTGCAAAGGAAGGCTATCTAGAAATTGTAAGCGAGCTCATTAACTTCAATGCCAACCTGGAGCACAGAGATATGGTAAGTTTAGAGCAAAAATATATTCCTTTGTGAAAAATAATCTGTGGAGTTGCCTGTGAGGAGCTATTCTGAGTTGTTAGAATCAAAAGGAATAATTATTTTTGGTTGTTAGGGTTAATAAAGACTGAACTTGTAACTACTGTTGCTGAATAAAGAAAGACGTGTTGCCAAACGTTTTCATCTTTCAGTCATCAGCGCAAACACAGTGCCAAATTTCAAACAATTACAACAATTTGATCAACAGAAGAAAAGACTATTGATTGGCCAAGGCAAAAGCAACAGGGAACTACTGGTCCCTGAAAAGGCATAAGGCTTGAACATATTCCTTTTATTTGCAAAGAATGGTTCGCTGTGCACTAAATGTATGTTGCTTCTAGCAAGCTTAAGTGAACCATGTTACAAGCAAGACTAATTATCTTAAATTGGTTGTTAATGTAGTAATGAGTGCATTCAGGATTGTTCAGCAAGTGCTGCCCAATTGCAGAACTAACAGCAGATGTTTTGTGTTTTGCAAGTGTGGGTTGGTTGAGTATGGTCTGTACTCTGCTTGTTACGAACAATCAAAGGACATGCTGTTTGATACAGTCAGCTAATAATGGAGTCATGTAGCCAATATACCTGACATTGGACCAGCACTGAAATTTACGTATAACATTATCGTAGACAGAATGTCTTTTTAGACTGATGACTGCATTCTGTTAGTGGAAAATACCACTCAAGTAATCACTGCATAGTAACAGTGTGAAATGGCCTGCTTAACCTGTTGTTCAAATTTTTGAGATATTTTGCCTTTACAGGGTATTTTGAAGTAGACCAAGCACTATTCAGGTATAAACGGGATAGCCTTGGCTCATTTGAGTTTGAGTTTTGAGCAATGATCTGATTAGGATAGCTCTTGTCCTGCAGGATAGGTTTACACTCTGCCTCTGCCCTGAGCTTGAAGACTACACATGTCCTCTGTATTGATAGCAATGTCTTGCCTATGTAATCAATCAATATTCTGAGCTTACTTTGAATATACCACTCAAGGAATACATTGTCACTTGTGCCACATTGCTACACCATGGCAACGTAGACACTCCATCATTTTCTGAATCTGTGCTTATTGATTTTAACTACTTTGAGTTCAGTTTGAATGATATCATGTATGTACAAATTGATGGTTTAGCCATAGCATTCATGTCTAAACCTAGTGCTCACTAACATTTCTATGAGAAATACTTTTTTGGTGGAATGAGCTCATAGATATTTCCAATGTATAGGTGATAAGTTTGCAATCTTTGAATCTTCAGTTGTGTGTACAGATTTCTTTGCATAAACTCTTCCCCTCATTTAAATTCGCTTTTGAGATGGAATCGTCTCATGCAGAAGGGGCAGAAAGGGAATGTGTGACTGCTGGGCGGTCGACTAGATCTAAGCAGGTAGTGTGTACATTTCCTTGGGTTCTGCTCGTCAGTCAGTTTCCTATTTTGGATGCTGGTGGCAGTGATTGGTTTCTTGGAGGAATGCAGTCAGAGCCAAGTTTGTGGCATTATAGGTGACTGTACTGTACCAGAGGGAAGGAAAGGTCATGGAAGAGTAGGTCTAACAGGGGATTTGTTAGTTAGGGGAGCAAACAGCTATTTTTGTGGACGTAGATGTGACTGCAGGATGGTATGTTGCCTCCCTGCTGTTAGGGTCAATGATGTCATGAAGCAGGTATAGGACATTTTTCTGGGGAGGCACATTGGTACCAATTACTTGAGTAGGAAAAGGAAGTTTGTAAAAGTAGATTTTAGAGTGCTAAGAAGTAGATTGAAATGCAGGACCTCCTAATCTCAGGATTCCACATTGTTTCATGCGCTAGTGAGCATAGAAATAGGAGAATTGAATGATTGAAACCATGGCTGGAAAGCGGGAGGGGATGAAACATCTGATGCATTGGGGCCGGTTCTGGAGAAGATAGGTTTTGTATACACCTGAAAAGTACTGAGCCGAATATCTTCCCAGGGAGATTTGCTAGTGCTATTGGAGCGGGGGGTTTAAACTAGATTGGCAGAGGGATGGGAATCTGAGGGCAAATTCAGAGCAAGGAATGGAAAATTAGTAAGTGACTCTGAAAGACAGAAGAGGCACAGGTTAAAAAATGTACAGCACAGGAATGTGGCAGTATTAAAGGTGTAAATATAAAGTCAGTGAGTTGAGTGCACAAGTGGACTCGTGGCAACACGTTATCTTGACAATAATGGAAACTTGGCTTAAAGAGGGCTCCCTGTATAAGGAGTTTTCAGGCAAGTTAGAAAGGGTGCTGAAAAAGTGATGGTGTAGCATTATTGATTAAAGAATCAATTACAACAGTGAGGAGTGATATACTAAATGAAGCACCAAATGGGTTGAGGTCAGAAATAAAAAAGGGACACTGCAAGAAATGTGCTATAGACCCCCAAATAATGGAAAAGAATATATGTAGACAGAGTTTTGAGTGCAAAACCAATAGGGCAATAATAGTTGGAGACTTCAACTGCCTGACCCTCAGAATAGCGTGAAGGGCACAGAGTGCACAAAATTTTTCAACTGCATTCAAGAGAATCTTTTTAGCTAGCAAGTTACAAACCCAATGTGAGGGGGCTTAATTCTAGATTAGTCTTAGGAACTGAAGATGGACAAATGGATGAAGACGAGGAGATAGGGAGAACAGTGAATTGGCAAAATGGGACTGGATACAGCTACTAGAAGGGAAATCAGTGGAAGGCATTCAAAAGTGAGATCCTTTGGGCATAGTATAGACATCACCACAAAGAAAAAGGGTGGTACTGCCAAATCTAGAATCTTTTCGTTATCCAGAAGCATACAAGGTAAGATGAAGCAGAAAAAGAAAGCTTATAGCAGTCACAAGAATCTTAGCATTGTAGAAAGCCTAGAGGAGTATAGAAAGTAATAAAACAAAATAAAAATGAAATTAGGAAAATGAGATGATATAAAAAAAAATTAAGGTATTCAAAATGCACTATCTATAGTGGCGGGATTCAAACCCAGGTCCCCAGAGCATTACTGTAGGTCTTTAGATTACTAGACCAGTGACAATAACAGTACACCACTGCCTCCCCACTGGAACCTTATCTGTATCTAGTGAGAATTCAGTGCAATTCAAGTCAGTGGCCCAGGTTTTCCAATAGCTAGAACTGAAGCTATTGGTGCTCAGCATTACTTGGTGGAAGTCAGATGTTGGCATTTTTGAATTTCAGGCACAGTAAGACATGGGAACCTGTGTTCCCTGATTCCCTCTGTATTTTCTGCCCATGTCGCCATTCTCTGGTGAACACTAGCTGAAAATTGTCCCAAAAAGTCTTTTACTATAGGGCAGTTCAAAGAAAATAGGTATGCCTCAATTTTTTTTTAAATTAGAGATGTGCCATGACATATTAAAGTTCAGGAATTACTGCTGCACTATAAGATTGGTCTTGTCAGCTATCTTGTAACAAGGGACCCAGTCATTTGCTTAACATGTAAGCTTGACGCAGAAGTGGAACACTTTGCAGCAAAGCTGTATGACAGTTGCTATTCTGATCAGATCATTGTTCACTGTGTATTGCACAAACTCTCAAATAGGCCAATGGCCTCTACTTACATACTTAAAGTTACCTGGTCTACCCTCAAATTACCCGGAAAGGCAAAGTATCTTAATTTGAACAATGGGTTAAACACGCCATTTCATGCTGCTTTTATGCAGCGAATATGCAAGTGGTATTTTCCACTAATAGGATGCTGCCGTCAGTCCGAAAAGATGTTCTGCTTACTGCAGAATTGAGCAATGTCATTAATGAATTTCAGTGTGGTGTTGCCAGGCTGTATGTAGGTCATACATCCTGGCAATTGGACGTTCCTTTGTTTGTTCATAATATGTAGGATTCAGACCATCCACAACCAGTCTGCTTTGCAAAACCCAAAACAAAACTACTGTTTGATGTGATTCCATGATTGGGCAACACTTGCTTAACAATCCTGAATGTGATTGTAACTACACAATTTAAGATAATTAACTGAGTTAATAAAGTGGTCCATCTATGCTTGCTAGACATATCTTCATACACAGGGACCTGTTCTCTGTAAATAAAAGGAATGTGTTCAAGCTTTGCAGTTTTTTAATTATACAGGAGCTTGGAGAGCCTTGATTTCCCTGTTGCTTTCTCCATAGCAACACCCCAGCTAATCAGTCCAGCACCCTCTATTCATGTGGAGAAATTCGGCCTGACCAGTTACTGGCCCACCATCTCTTGATCATCAGCAAAGTGATGGAAATGCGTTGTTGATAATGACACCTATTCAGCAATAACCTACTCACTGACAGTCCATTTGGGTTCTGAAAGGGAAGTCAGCTCCTGATGTAATTACAGCCTTAGTCCAAACAGGGCCAAAAGGGCTGAACTCGAAATGAGGTGAGCATGACTGCTGTTGACATCAAGACAACATTTAACCGAAAGTGGTATCCAGGAGTCCAAGCAAAACTGGACTCAGTGGGAATTGGGAGTGAGAAAACTCTCCTCAGGTTGGAGTCATACTTGTACAAAGGAAGATGATT
>JARDVH010000185.1:1013556-1024625 GCA_030324005.1 Negaprion brevirostris
ACTGACTGTTCTGTCTGGTTCACCGTCACTTTCACCTTTGATCGATTTGTGGCCATTTGCTGCCCCAAGCTGAAAATGAAATATTGCACTGAGAAAACGGCAGCTATGGCTTTGGGAACAGTGACAGTGCTGAGCTGTTTAAAGAACATTTTCTGGTATTTTATGCTAAATGGTGGGTATTGGCTGTGGAATGACCCCTGGTTTTGTGATGCCACTCTGGAAGTCCAGTTATCTTCGGTTTGGATAACCATTGAGTTCCTTCACCAAGTGCTAACACCTTGTGTCCCATTTGTTCTGATTCTGCTGCTCAATGCTTTCACGGTCAGACACATTTTAGTGAGCAGCAGAGCCCGCAGGAGACTCCGTGCTCACAGCAGCGGGGAGAGTTCCAATGACCCAGAGATGGAGAGTCGAAGGAAATCGATCATTTTACTATTTGTTATCACCAGCAATTTCATCCTGTTATGGTCAATGTCAATGTTTTATTCCATATGGATCAGGATGTATGGTTTGGGTTATGAGTCCATATGGTTAGATGGTTTTGTTCTAGAATTGGGCTTCATGCTTCAGCTCCTGAGCTGCTGCACAAACACTGCAATTTATGCTGTGACACAAACTCAGTTCAGAAAGCAACTGCAGGATGTCTTGAAGTCTCTCTTGATTCCAATTTTTCCTTTCATTAACCCAAGGGCAGAGCTGAAACACTAAGAGTTTCAGAATGCTCCCTTTTTCATGCTTCAGACAGCAGATGGAGAATGAGCTGACATATTTATTTTAGACCTTCACATATGATGTTTTGATCATCTGTATTTTTAGATACTTATGCTAGTTATTTAATTAATGAAACTGAACTGAATAACCAAGAGTTTCTGGAATTACAAGAATGACACTAATTGGGAAATGTGACCCCATGACAAAACGGGGGGTGCCACGGTGGCACAGTGGTTAGTCCTGTTGTCTCACAGTGCCATGAACCCAGGTTCAGTTCCTGACTCAGGTCAATGTCTGATCGGAGTCTGCACATTCTCCCCATGCCTGCATAAATTTCCTACAGCTGCTCCTGTTTCCTCCCACTGTCCAAAATGTTTGCTGGTTCGATGGATTAGGTGTTAAATTCTCCCTCAGTATACCTGAACAGACACCAGAGTGTGGCAACAACAGTATTTGTACACTAGCTTCATTGCAGTGTTAATGTAAGCCTACTTGTGATACTAATAAATAAACATTAATCCTTCCACTGGCTAGACCATCTTCCCTCATTCTTCCTAGACACTGCAAGGACAGACATTCTGCCCCCAACAATACTAACCTTCCACTGTTAGGGCCATCCTTCACATCATGCTCACCCTCATCTGACAGAAATCTGACTGCGATATACAGAGGTCAAATGGCGAGGCTATCAGTAAGAAGCTGAGGCCACTTCTCGGGACCCAGGTTCGAATCCCAGCATAGCAGACGTGGAATTTGAATCAATTTATATAATCCTGGAATTAAGATTCTACTAATGACCATTATCAGCTGTCGGGGAGACACATGGTTCACTCATATCCCTTTTGGGAAGGACCTTTGCAGTTCTTACCTGGTCAGGCTAAACTGTAACTCCAGAGTCACAGTAATGTGGTTGACTCTTCAGTGTCTTCTGAAATGACTTATTAGCAAACCACTCAATTCATAGACAACTAGGGATTGGGACTAAATGCTGGCCCAGCCAGAGATGCCCATGCCTCGCGAATGAATACAAAAAATACAGAGAGCAAATATTGTCACAGAGATGGCCAGGGAATTGGAGTAAGAAGTCTCAGAACACCAGGTTAAAGTCTAACAGGTTTATTTGGTAGCAAAAGCCATCAGCTTTTGGAGTGGTGCTTCTTCGCCAGGTAAGTGGGAGTTCTGTTCACAAACTGGGCATATAAGACAGCAGAGCATTGGAGACAGAGATTTTTTTCCAGCTCAGCATGGGTAGCGTTGAAATGGAAATGAACTGAAATCCTGAGAGAGGCAAGAGAGGGGGGAAGAGAGAGATTGGAGAGAGGTTAGGTGTGAGTGTGTGTCAGAGAGAGAGACAAGGAGAGGGGGAGAAAGAGAGAGTAATAAATGGGGAATGAAACTGAGACAGAGAGAAATAAAACAGATAGGCTGAGAATCAGGGAGACAGTGAGAGAAAAGGGCGGTGGTGGTGGATGGAGAGGGAAAGAGAATGCGGTGGGGGGTGGGGGGAGGGACAAAAACCAAAGAGACAGCAAGAAAGAATGAGATGCAGAGCTGTGGAGATGTGAGATTGAGGACACTGGGAAGAAATTAAAGGGGCAGAGATAGAGTGAGATAGAAAGGGAAAATGAGAGAGAGCGAGGGCAAAATACAGACGAAGAGGCTGAGGTTTAGACAAAGAAAGAGACAGTAATAGAATGGGAGAGAGAGGTGAAGTAATGTGAAAAGTAAAGTTTATTTATTAGTCACAAGTAAGGCTTACATTAACAGTGCAATTAAGTTACTTTGAAATTCCCCTAGTCACCACAGCCCATTTCCTGTTCGGGGCCAATACGTCGAATGAACACATCTTTCAGGGAGATGCAGACAAAGAGATACAGAGCCAGAGAGAGAGGGACAGAGACATCAAGATTCATAGCAAATGACGCAGCCAGAGAACCATTAACAGAGAGAGTGACAGACACAGCGAGAGTGAGAGAGATCAAAATAGACAGAGGAAGAGACAGGAGGAAGGAGGATATTGACACAAGTATATACAGAGAGGGAAAGAGAAGGAAACAAATCGACATGGTCTGACGTTAGTCTACCTTTAAGATTTGTTTTAAGTCATGTTCTCGACAGTGATAAGCAGACCTTTTGAGATTTTTGTTTTTTTCTCAGTGTTGCTGGGCCATCTGTTCAATGTCCATTTATTGCCACTTCAGTTGTTTAAATGAGGATTTGTTTATTTTTACTGTGGGATCTTTTATGACCTTGCATTTTGAGAGGGAAGTTCGATTGACAAAATAAAATCAGGTGGTTCCTCCCAGGAAATATGTAAGGATTCATTTCAATGTTAGTTCCGAAGCAGGTGGATATAAACCTGGAAAGCAGAGTTCCTGTCTCTCTCTCTCTCCCATGTTTCTGGAAATTCTGCTGTTAGATATAAGTAAGGTGCCTGACCCTCCTGAGAAGAAAATCTGTAGCTCATGGTTCATTTGACTAGAGTCTCCGCGGTTGCAAAACTCTTCTGACTCCAAGTTTGTCTGTGTGTGCTGCAAGAGAACTACAACAATAAAGCAAAGGTCAAAATCCCAATATCATGTGGGCATTATTTTTTTGCTGTGCTAAACCTGTGGGAAGTGTTTTTTTCCAGGATTTGTTTCGTTGGAATGTTGTTTAGATGTTAAAGTTCATGCATTATCATGTTTAATTTTTGTTTGTAACCGGTAAAATGCGTTGCTAATTTTCTTTCTATATGTAAATTCAATAAACTGTATATCAAATAAACTTTGTTTGATGAGAGCTCATTTGTAGATTAATTGGATCATAGTTGAAGTGAAGCATCTCATGCTTACCAAAGCAAAACATATCATCCAGGCAGACGTCATGAAACACTTTGGAGCTTCTGGCCTGTATTATACAAATGAAAACATGACAGAGGCATAATCAATAGGAGACAGATACACAGTATGACACAGAGACAGAGAGCAGCTGAGACAGAGAGCCAAGAGAGACAGTGAAAGTGAGGGAGGAGAGAGGTCAAAAGAGGGGACAGGGAGAGAGAAGACAGAGAGAGGAGACAGAAAGAGAGAGAAAGGAGACAGAGACAGAGGAGACAGAGAGAGAGGAGAGAGAGAGATAGAGGAGACAGAGCGAGTGGGGGAGGGGGGGCAAGACAGAGAGAGAGAAGACAGAGAGAGGAGCCAGAGAGAATGGAAACAGAGAGAGAGAGAGGACAGAGACAAAGGAGACAGAGGGAGAAGATGGGCTGAGGGGGGTGGGGGAACAGAGAAAAAGGAGAAACAGGGGAGACAAAGAGAGAGGAGACAGAGAGAGAGAAAGACCAAAAACAAAGCCAAAGTAACAGGGCCTGAGAAAGAGAGAGAGACAGAGGGTAGAACAAAGTGATTGAGAAAGAGAAAGAAAGAGCACAAAAGAAAATGAGAGAGGATATGGTGAGAATGTCACACCTAACGACAGTGACAGAGAAAGACAGAGAGAGAGGACAGAGAGTGAGACAGTGTGTGAAAGAGAGAGAGAGAGAGAGAGAGAGTGACAGAGGCATTGAGACAGAGAGATAGAGACATACAGTGGCAAAAAGAGAAAGGGAGAGAGTGACAGAGATTGAGACAGAGAGAGATAAATATGGAGCGAGTGATGTTCTTTGTGCCTGTTTGCAGAGGTCATTGCAGCTCACCGTAGAGGCCGAGGATAAGGATGTGGGTCCTTGGGCAGTGCCAGACTGGCAGTGCCACCTTGGCGCCTGGGCAATGCCGACTGGGGGGACGAGGCTAAAAGGGGTCGGGCAAGAGGGGGAGGTGCTAATGACGGTTGGGACGAATGGGAGTTGGGCTAATGCTGGGGAGGGGTTAATTTAGGCGATCAATTCATTGGCAGAGGTGGTCCACTTCTACTTTTCAGCAATCATTGTGGCGGGGGTGTGGTGGTGGGGGAGAGAGGGCCCGCTGCCACTCTGCAGTGATCGTGTGGGGGTGGGGGAGGGCCCACTGCCATTCTGCAATGATCGGTGGAGGGAGGAAGGGAGGGGAGTCTACTGCCACTCTGCAGTGATCGTGAGGGAGCGGGGAATGAGAGAGGACCCACTGCCACTCTGCAGTGATAGGTGGGGAGGGGGGGCAGGGAGAGGGGACCGCTGCCACTCTGCAGTGATAGGCAGGGGATAGGGAGGGAGAGGAGACTGCTGCCACCCTGCAGCGATCGTGACGGATTGGGGAAGGAGAGAGGGCCCACTGCCACTCTGCAGTGAAATGTGGAGGGAGGAAGGGCGGGGGGGGAGTCTACTGCCACTCTGCAGTGATCGTCAGGGAGCGGGGAATGAGAGAGGACCCACTGCCACTCTGCAGTGATAGCTGGGGATAGGGAGCGAGGATAGAGGGAGAGGGGGCTGCAGCCACTCTGCAGCGATCGGTGGGGGAGCAGGGAGGGAGAGAGGGCCCACTGCCACTCTGCAGCAATTGGTGGGGACTGGGGAGGGGGGAGGGGAAGAGGGAGACGGGTTTGCTGCCACTCTGCAGCGATCAGTGGGGGGAGAGCAGGAGGGGAGTCTGCTGCCACTCTGCAGTAATTGGTGGGGGGAGGGCATGATCGTTGGGATCGGTCCGGACAGGAAGGGTTGTTGGCGGGGGGCTATATTTCGGGCCATGGATCCCCTTACAATTGCAGGGGTGGGGGAGGGGGGCAGGTAGCTGCTTCAGGCAGCCTGCAGTTAGCCGGGGCCTGAGACCTCTCCCTTTTCTGTCAGTCCCCGCACCGCACCCCTCCCCCCCACACCCCCACCCTGGCTACTGCCAATGCGCATTGTGCAGCTTCAGGGGCCTTCCACATGCACACTGCCTCCCTCTGCAGGTTGTCGGGGATGCTAAGCCCCATCCACTGGCTTCTGCAACAGATTTGCTCAGAATTCTTCAGGTAGTGCTGGGAAGGGGACAGGGGGTGCGGGGTGTGGGTTTGTGCTGAAAGCATTCCCAATAGAAGGATCTGAAACTCTCCCACTTTCAAGTCCGCCCAGCACACTTGAAAAATAAATGGCAAAACCGCCCCCTGAGAATCGTTCTCGGCTGGGGTTCACGAAAAAAAAGGCGTCAACCTTTTAAATGTTGACAATCAAAGGGACTTGGCTTTCAGTCCTCCAAGCGTGAAAGGAGGATCACACTTCCAGTTTGATATGGAGCTTTGGTGGAATTATACCTGGCATACCATGTCCAGTCTTCATGCCTTTGGAAATATGTCCTTTGTTGGTGGTACGCCGTGAAAGGTTGTGACATTGGCTGCACTGAAGTGAATCTTCTCCCTTGATCAGAGGCTGAATAAATTGGGCCTCAGCTGCTCTGGAATTAAATAGTGACAAGGACGATGCCATTGAACTATGTAGGCTTCTGAAAGGATTCGACCTGGTTTGAATTATTGTTGTCACGTGTATTGGGATACAATGAAAAGCATTGTTGCTTGCGTTCTATACAGGCAGAGCATACTGTTCATAGAGTAGATAGCGGAGAAAGAAAGGAAAGGGTTCAGAATATACTGCTACAGTCACAGCTCGGGTGCAGAGAAAGATCAGCTTAATATAGAATCTGTACAGCACAGAAGGAGGCCATTCGGCCCAACAAACCTGCACCACAATTCCAACAGGCCCTATCCCCACAACCCCATGTACTTACTCTGCTAATCCCCTGACCCTAAGGAACAATGTAGCATGGGCAACCCACCTAAACTGCACATCAGTGGAGAGTAAGGGCATTTTAGAACGACCAATTGACCTAACCTACATATCTTTGGACGCTAAGGGGCAATTTAGCATGACCAATCCACCTAACCTGTACATCTTTGGACACTAAGGGGCAATTTAGCATGGCCAATCCACCTAACCTGTACATCTTTGGACACTAAGGGTCAATTTAGCATGGCCAATCCACCTAACCTAAACATCTTTGAACACTAAGGGGCAATTTAGCATGGCCAATCCACCTAACCTAAACATCTTTGGGCACTAATGAGCAATTTAGCATGGCCAATCCACCTAACCTAAACATCTTTAGACACTAAACGGCTATTTAGCGTGGTCAATCCACCTAACTTGCACATCTTTGGAGTGTGAGAGGAAACCAGAGCACTCGGTGGAAACCCACGCAGTCACGGAGAGAACATACAAACTCCACACAGACTCCAAAGCCGGAATTAAATCTGCATCCCTGGCACAATGAGATTAGCGGTGCTAATAAAAATAGCACTTGCCCATCGCCTCCCTCTGACGTAGGTTGTTCGTTGGATAAAAAGGAAGCCTCTTCATGTGAAAGGTGCAATCACAAATTAACATGCAGTGTCAGAGTGCGGCCCCATGGAGCTTCCCCTTCGAGACAAATGAAGACATTGCACATTTCAGCAAAATGAAAATACAAGCTCTGGATTAATTTGGTTGTTTCAATGACTGTAACTAATATAAAACAGATCAAGACATTTAATTGTCTCCCTGGAGGGATGAAACACCATATAAATATATCGAGCATACAATGCAGTGTGGAACGTCTTCTAAACATGCATGTAACACCAAGGGGGCTTGCGTTTGCCCTTTATTATCCCATCCTTGCTGCTGTCGGCATTCCAGGTAGTAGACTTCAGTTCATCACTGGCGATGGGTCTCTTTGTTCAGCCTCACAACTTGGCTGATAGCATTGCTCACTTTTAACTGTTTAACATTTGCCTCTTAGCACAACTTTGATTCAACTTGATTTATTATTGTCACATTTATTGGGGTATGGTGAAAAGTATTGTTCCTTGCGCACAATACAGACAAAGCATACCATTCATAGAGTACATAGGAGAGATGGATTTGATTTGCTTTATTATTGTCACATGTATTAGTGTGCATGAAAAGTATTGTTTATTGCACACTATACAGACATAGAATACATAGGGAAGAAGGATTTGATTTAATTTGATTTATTACTGTCACATGTCTTGGAAGACAGTGAAAAATATTTTTCTTGCATGCTACACAAAGCATACCATTCATAGAGTCCATACAGGAGGAGGATTTGATTTGATTTGATTTATTATTGTCACATGCATTGGGGATACAGTGAAAAGTGTTGTTTCTTAAGTGCTATACAGACAAAGCATACTATTCATAGAGTACAGAGGGGAGAAGGATTTGATTTGATTTATTATTGTCACATGTATTGGGATCGTGAAAAGTATTGTTTCTTGCACGCTTTTCAGACCATTCATAGAATACATGTGAACACAGGATATAGTGTTACAGTCACAGCTTGGCTGTGGAGAAAAATCAACTTAATGTATGCTAAGTCCAATCAAAATCTGACAGCAGAAGGGAAGAAGCTGTTCTTGAGTCGGTTGGCATGTGACCCCAGAATTTTGCATCTTTTTCCTGATGGAGAAAGGTGGAAGAGAGAATGTATGGGGTGCATGGGGTGCTTAATTATGCTGGCTGCTTTTCCCCGAGGCAGCGGGAAATGCAGACGGAGTCAATGACTGGGAGGCTGGTTTGAGTGATCTGAGCAGTTGTAGTTTCCTGCGGTCTTGGACAGAGGAGGAGCCGTACCAAGCAGCGGTACTAACCGGGAGGAATACTTTCTATGGTCTGTAAACGTTGGTGAGATTCTTGGTGGATATGCCGAATTTCCTTAGCTTCATCAGAAATCAGAGGCATTGGTGGGCTTTCTTAACTACAGCGTTGGCTTAGAGGGCGTAGCACAGGCTGTTAGTGATCTGAACACCTCGAAGCTTGAAGCTCTCAGCTACTCCCACTTCACCCCCTTTGATGTAGATAGAAAAGCAGAAATGTGATAAATACCATATCCTACTGATTCCACGGCATCATTGCAGAATGTTGTCGTCTTGATATTTGTAGATGCCTTTTTAAGCCCATGCATTTTTCCTGCTAGACCCGCAACACTAAGGGAAAATTTAGCGTGGCCAATCCACCTAACCTGCACATCTTTGGATGCTAAGGGCCAATTTCGCATGGTCAATCCACCTATCCTGCACTTCTTTGGACACAAAGGGAGAATTTAGCATTGTCAATGCATGTAACCTGCACGTCTTTGGATCCTAAGGGACAATTTGGCATGGCCAATCCATCTAACCTACACACATTTGGGCACTAAAATTAATTTAGCATTGCCAATTGAGGTAACCTACACATCTTTGGAATGTGGGAGGAAACTGGAGTACCCGGAGAAAACCCATACCTTGGCAGGATTCAGACAGGTCCCAGGAAATTAGTTTAGTTTATGGGTTAATAGTATAATAATAATACAACAAGGCCATTGCATCCCCCTATTATCATTAAGTTGTTCATTTAATAGTCAACAGGTTTGTATTATTTATAAAAATGTTTCATTGTAGTACTAACACGGTTCCCTTCAGTATCCCTTCGGTATGATATAACGTCACAGCATTTAACTAATCAATAAAACATCGCTCAAAAATATCCCACGTCGAATGGAATGACTGACTTGATTAAAGGGGCAATATTGGGCATTAACATGTTTGCAAGTTGATATACAATTGCCAAAATAGAATACAAGTAGTTATTTTTAATATTGCAACTGTATTTCCCCAAAATACTCTCAATCTCGATCTCTAACCCTGATTACAGCCTGACCTTATTCCCCCACATGTTGAAGATTCCACTCTGGTGCTGGCGGTTATTTCTCATCTCTATGGCTGACAGAACCCTGGAATTATTTTATCTCTAATCTGTACTCCTCATTGAGTGAGGCAGTATGATAGCAGAGTGGTTAGCACTGCGACCTCACAAGGCTAGGGTCTCAGGTTCGTTCACTGTGCATTCTCCCCGTGTCTGCGTGTGTTTCCTCTGTGTGCTCCGGTATCCTCCCACATTCCAAAGGTGTGCAGGTTAGGTGGATTGGCCATGCTAAATTGCCCCTTGGTGTCCAAACATGTGCAGATTAGGTGGATTGGCCATGCTAATTTATCCCTTTGTATCCAGAGATTGTAGGTTGAGTGGATTGGCTGTGGTTAATTGCACCTTAATGTCCTAAAAATGTGTAGTCTAGTTAGATTGAATGGCCATCATTGCATCTCAGTGGGATTTGCAGAGGAAATACGTGGGGCTCTGGGGATAGTCGGGACTATTGTCAGTGCAAGCTTGATGGGTCACATGGACTCCTTTTGCACTGTAGGTATCCTATGATACAATGATGGCTGTTGCTGGCTCTAATCTCTGTGTTCGGACGCTGAATGTCCAAGGTAAGAACAATGATAACTTACCCTGACAGGGGAGTGATGGATTTCAGCAGTTGCAGCATTCCCCCGAATGCAACCAGTCAAGAAGTTGAGGTCAGGAGGACATTGAAGAGGCAACTACAGTTAGAATAGCTGAGAATGACCACGGTCCCTCCGTCAACATGCACAGTGGGAACTCAATGAACAATATTTGTATGTTTACCCTGATCCTCATTGCGAACCTTTCATGAAAATCCTGCGGAAGTGGGGGTGGGGCGGGGCGGGGTGGGGGGGGAGCAGGGGCAGTAGGTAAGCTGAATAGCTGAGGTTTTTTCCCCCAAGGTAGGGGGAGTCCAGAAGTAGAGGGCGCAGGTTTAAAGTTGGGGGGTGGGGTGCAGGGAACCAAAGGATAATTTTTTTCACACACAGGGTGGTGGGCGTATGGAATGTGCTGCCTGTGGCGGTGGTAGAGGCAGATACAATTTCAACATTTAAAAGACATTTGGACAGGGGCATGGATGGGAAAGGTTTCAAGGGATATGGGCCAAATGCAGGTAAATGGGACTAGTTCAGTTTAGGAAACGTAGTCAGTACGGGCGAGTTGGCTGGTCAGCCTGTTCCTGTGCCCTAAATCTCTCTGACTCTATATTTTGTTTTGTGATTGTACGTTTGGTCAGTCCGATTTGAAACAATGAAACGGTGTTCAAAAAAGAAAGTTTGAGGTCAGATCCAAGCCTGTAAATTCCATAATGAAAGATTTTATTGTGAGTTGGGGCAATAATAATTGTTTTAAAATTCATTTGTGGGACATGGGCGTTGCTGGCTGGCCAGCATTTACTGCCCATCGCTAGTTGCCCTTGAACTGAATGTCTTGCTCAGAGGGCAGTTGAGAGTCAACCATGTTGCTGTGCCTCAAGAATCACACACAGGCCAGACTGGGTAAGGAGGCAGATTCCTTTCCCTAAAGAGCAAGGAGTATGTAGATAATCCAACTAAGGAATGGGCCATACTAAGAACATAAGAACATAAGAAATAGGAGCAGGAGTAGGCCATCTAGCCCCTCGAGCCTGCCCAGCCATTCAATAAGATCATGGCTGATCTGTCGTGTCTCAGTTCCACATTCCCGCCCTCTCCCCATAACCCTTAATCCC
>JARDVH010000185.1:3880615-3898956 GCA_030324005.1 Negaprion brevirostris
CAAAGGGTTGTGAATCTGTGGAATTCCCTGCCCAGTGAAACAGTTGAGGCTACCTCATTGAATGTTTTTAAGGCAAGGATAAATAAATTTTGGCACAGTAAAGGAGTTAAGGGTTATGGTGAGCAGGCGGGGAAGTGGAGCTGAGTCCACAAAACAATCAGCCACGATCTTACTGAATGGCGCAGCAGGCTTGAGGGCTAGATGGCTCCAAGTTCTTATGTTCTTTATTCTGAGACATGCCCGCGAATCTCCCAGGGGAAACGAGGGGAATCATCCTCTTAGCATTTACCCTGTCAAGCCCCTTTATTTTGTCATGAGATTACCAATCTGTTTAACCTTTCCTCATAAGACAATCGCTCACACCAGTCGTCATACAAGTGACCCTTCTCCAGACTGCCTCCAATTTTCCCAAAAAAATTCTAAGTATCAAATTTGCTTAAAAACTGGAGTAAATGCTGTTGTTTTTTTTTTCAGTGGGAGTTTCAAGATTAATCTCCTACACTCTGTGTGCTGCAGAGCGGACGAGTGTGATTCATGCTGAAAACCAGTCGGCAGGGCCTATTCCCACTGGAGAAACCAGCAGCATAGCATGAGCAGGCCACTGTGCACGCGCTGATCTGTAAGCGCCAAAATCAGTGAACGCATAGTAGCCCTTGTGGGCCGGCCTGCCGATCACTGACCAGATCAATCGCTGGTCACCCCTGAGACACATAAATCGCTGACCCCCCCCACCACCATGACATGATCAGTGCCCCTCCAAACATTCCCAGGCCAACCCAGCCATGACCGTGCCCCCATACCCCAATCTCTTGTCCCCAACCCCCTCACCTGCAATGTCAAACCCACCCCCCACAGCCTCAATCTTCCAACTACTCTCCCAACAATGCAGGACACCCCCACTGCAGTCCTGAACCCGCTTCCCCCCACCCCCACTTTCAGCTCCGATCTGCTGGCAGACTGAACACCTCCCCCTCCCCACACCGATGGCCAGCCCTGATTGCTCCCCCTGCTCTCCCCTCCTCACCTCACTGGCTATCATCGAATTTGACCTCCACGTCTGTCCTGGCCACCATTATCTATTTTATCTCCATTATCTAGTTTTGTCTCCATATTTCATTTTCTACTCCATTACCAAGCAAATTCTTCATTAGCGATGGTGAACGCCAATATCCCAATTTACCTCCAGTCCCCAGTTTAAACTCCTTTGTCCAGATCGACCTCCATTATCAATTTTATCCATCATTATTCAGTTTGTCCTCCATTAGCATGCCGGACTTCCAGAGACTGTTTTGCTCTCTATCATCCTTATCTGTCTATTTATTTATGTCTCTGTCTCTATTATTCAGTTTTATCTCCACAATTCATTTTCTTCTTCATGATTTATCCAGTCCTGCTTTCACTCTTTATTGTACACTATATTCTCAACTGTACTGTTTGTCCTCCATTATTCAAGTTAACCTTGTTATCCATTTGACCTCCTGCCGTTTCCCATCCATTGTCCATCTTGCCCTCTATTATCCAGTTTGTATCATTTTTGCCCTCTATTATCCAGTTTGTATCACCTTGCCCTCTATTATCCAGTTTGTATCACCTTGCCCTCTATTATCCAGTTTGTGTCATCTTGCCCTCTATTATCCAGTTTGTATCATTTTGCCCTCTATTATCCAGTTTGTATCGTCTTGCCCTCTATTATCCAGTTTGTATCATTTTGCCCTCTATTATCCAGTTTGTATCATTTTGCCCTCTATTATCCAGTTTGTATTATTTTGCCCTCTATTATCCAGTTTGTATCATCTTGCCCTCGATTATCCAGTTTGACTTATATCATCTGATACCCTCCAGTGTCAAAATGCCAGCTGAAGCCACTGTCCAAATTCATTTGTGAAGAACGGTTAGTTAGCAGAGTGTTTGGAGAGAATGGAGCAAGGCCCCAATACAAATACATTTCGACAGCAGAGGGAGACAGAAATCAGAAAATAAAAAATATTGAACATTGTTGTTTTGTGAATATTTTCAATAATCCGTGTATAATTTGAAATGTTATTATTATCTCTTGATAAAACAGGAAATCCATGTCAGAATGGAGGGACCTGGGATGGAGACGAATGTCACTGCCCAGATAACTACGATGGGGACTTTTGCCAGTTTCTGGAAGATGACATTGAAGTTGGTAAGTTTAAGAGTAATTTTGCTTTTTGATGCTATTGCTTTGTGAGTTTATTTCCCATGATACCTTTACCTGATAAACACAGCTGTATCAGTTTTCACAATATCCTCCAGTGTGCCCCACCCCCACCACCACGCCACTACCCTCTCACCTCCCCCCCACCCCCTCCATAGTGAGAATATTCCAGATTTCTATGATCCTTGACTGAAAACCTGCTTCCAGTTTTGCTTCTAAATTTTAAGCTGATGTACTGTCATATTCAGGGTTGTCCAACAGAGTAGATTATTTCTCTATACCTATCCTCTGATATCTTTTTGACATTAGAAACACCTCAATTAGATCACCTCTCAATTTTCTTTAGTCCATGGGCTACAAGGAAAGTTTGTGAAACCACACCCTATCATTGAAGCTGCAAAACTCCAGAATCATTCTGATCAATCAACATTGCACCCCCAACCAGTTAAATATATTCTTCCTGAGTTCACTGACCAGAATTTGTCACAGACTCTAGAATCAGGATTTAAATAGCTGAGGCACAACTTTCCCTTGTTTGCAGTCCAGCTGCACACATCTTAAAGCTTCTTCATCTTCAGGCACTCTACAAGGTCCACTGCAGCAATTCATTAAAGTTCCTTTGACAGCATCTTTGAAACCCATGACCCTACCACCCAGAAAGATAAGTGCAGTATATGTCTGTGAGCACCACCTGGAAGTTTCCCTTCGAGCCACACATCATTCTGACTTGGGACGATGTCATTGTTCCTTCACTGCCACTGGGTCATAATCCTAAATCCCCCTCCAACAGTACTGTGAGTGTGCCTACATCATATGGACATCAACGGTTCAAGAAGATAGTTCATCATTACCTTCTCATGGGCAATTAGGGATGTACAATGAGTGCTGTCCCAGCCAGAAATACCCAGATCCCATGAAAGAATACATTTTAAAAAGATACTAGTCCAGTCACAGAAATCCTCCATATATACCCTGAGGTCACCTTCAAAATTACAGGAAAAATTTACACCTGTGCTTTGTGATCCATTGTGAATCCTAATTTAATAATCAGTAACAGCTTTCCAAGAAACTCCTTTAATTGGCCGGCAGTTTGATTGCTCTGTTGAAGAAGTTACAATTTACCCTGTGGTGCTCTGACTCCCCCTCAAGGGTATGTCTTTGGTAAGTTGTCTCCATTTTCATGTTACATTATACCACCAATTCTTCTAATTTATCATGCATCAGAAAACACAGAAGGAGGCCATTTGGCCTGTTTTGCATGTGCTGGCTCTTTGAGAGAGCTATCCAATTAATCTCAGTCTCCTGTGCCCATGTCCCTGAACTTTTCTCTTTTTCAACAAAAAAGCCAATTTGTTTTTAAAAGTTATGATTAAAACTGCTTCCTTTTCACTTTCAGACAGTGCAATCCAGATTGTAATAATGCTCCAAATACAAAAATTCTCTTCTCTCCCTTGGTTCTTCTCTTAAGTCTCTCTCCACTGGTTATTGACCCTTTCCTATCTTTACTAGCAAAACTTCAAAATTTTGTTCACCTCTATTAAATCTTCCTATAACCTTCTCTGGTCTAAAAAGATTAATCCTGGTTTTTCTGGTCTACTCACTTAATTAAAGCCCCGAATCTCTGGTATCATTCTGACCTCTACCAGTCAATTAATAGTGATACTTTTTGTCTGTTTGCGCACTTCCAACTTTCTCCAACATTTTCACAAAGATCCCTTTACATTCCATCTCTTGTTGCTCCCCTCTTGCCAACTTGGGTCAGAGGATCTCCGAGTTTAGTTAAGTCAGGGTTAAATGTGTACTTTGAAGAGAGTGTACAGTCAAGACTACATTTCCAGAAACTAAAGTTGGGTTGATATTACTCAGCAGCTTATATTGCTGAATAAAATATAGAGTTGGGTCCTTGCACATGAGGAACCCAAAATATTCCCCTTCAGGTTTAATAACAATAACATAAAAGACAGGAAAACTTGTAATCCATCAGCACCTTTGCAAGGTCAGACATTCCAATGTGCTTTCCAAAGTGCTTTGAAGGTGTAATTATTCAGGATCAGGAGCAGGACCATGGCATGCTTTCACAAACAGTAATAGGATGAATGGTCAAATCATCTGTTCCACCTGTTGACTGAAGGGCAAATTTTACTGGAACATTGTTCTTCTCCAGATACTCCCTTGGTATGGTTTACACCAGTAGGGAGCAACCTGTGGCCCATTAAGGTTGAGTGCAACTCACCAGACATTTTTCTTATGCGCAGTGTTCCACTGATTTCCATCCATGTCGCTTTATTCCTACCAGTACGTTTGAAGTAATGCGCATTTAAAGTAAAGGCACGTGAAGCAAGGTGAATGCTGATTTCTCACAATATTCACTGTGAGAGTGCCTGCTCTCTCTCTGTAAATGTTTATTTACCTTTCAACCATTAAGCGGAAATGTTTATTTAGCTTCTAACCATTTGAAGTTCATGACAGTTCTATAAATAATTTAGCATTTTCGATAATTTGTGAAATATTCAATGTGTATTTAATATATTCAATCTTATACAAGGATCACAGATAGTGAACAAGCCCAAGTTCAATTCTGCGGCTCATTGAGATGAATGGAGGCCCACTCACTAGACAAGATTGCCCAGCACTGATTTACATCCATTAGGAAGGCAAATGGGGCCAAAGTTTAGTACATCATCTCAAAGAAGCCATCTCTGACAATGCAACATTCCCTCAGTCCTGGAATGAGTGTTAGCCATAACTATGAGCACTTGTCTTTGGAGTGGGACTTGAAACTACAACTTCAGACTCAGAGGTGAGGGTGTAATTACTGAACCATGGTTGATGCTTTCAATAGCATACGAAGATCCAGCTGAGTTTTGTCCATTTAATTACATTTCAATGAACTTCCAGAATGCAAGGCAGGGTGCTGCACCTCTGCAGTCCTATCAATCTGATCAGAAAACAGCCAGAGGAAAACAAACTGAGCTTTTGGTAAATTCAAATATCCAAAAACAAATCTTCCTAATTGAGTGCTGTAGCATGGAGAGACAGGGGAACTAAGTATGTATCAAAATTACTTCATCCCTCCAACCAACAAGTTACAAAAACATGTTCAAGGTACATTATTGTGTGGACTTCCAGAATAAGCCATGGATTGAGTCTCCGTTCTGTCAGTTTTCAAGTCAGAACTTGTTTAAAAACATAGAAGCTGACAGAGGCCATTGGGCCCATCATGGTTATGCTAACTCTTTGTAGCATATAACCATTCCCCTGTTCTTTACCTGATAGCCCAGCATTTAAAAAAAAATCAACCACATTACAAATTACTATATTATCAGGTTCTGTTAGTCTATCTGCCATTGCATTCCAAGTCACTGTCAAAATCATTCTCCTGATCACCCACCTCAGGTAAGGTTTTGGGTAAAAGCAAATTACTGTGAATGCTGGAATCTGAAACCAAAAGAGGAAATGCTGGAAAATCTCAGCAGGACTGGCAGCATCTCGAAGGAGGAAAAAGCTGATGTTTCGAGTCCAGATGACCTTTGACAGAGCTTTGAGATTTTCCAGCGTTTTCTCTTTTGATTTCAGGTAAGGTTTTGCCTGATTAATGATGAATAAAAATGTATTGTGATGCTTTACAGAAACAGTTGAAGCCACTGTCGATGTTTCTGTCCGAATAACAAGTAAAGAGTATACTGACGAGCTGAACAACACCGCATCTGACGAATACAAAAGTTTTTCACGTGACTTCAAACAACAGGTTGGTCCCCAGAACTGCACATGATATTCCAACTGTGATCTTGCATCAATTCCACATTACTTCCACATTACTTCCTGTTTTCCCTTCTGTATACAACCACACTTAACCTTTTAAAGCCTTTTCTGTCTAATTTCTTCCAGTCCATTGAAGATCTTATAATTTAGCATTGAATGAATTTTCCACCCTCCCCAACCACCACTGCGGTATGTTTTCCAGCGTTGGAAGCAGCTCACCATTGGCTGCCAGTGAAGTCTTCCAGACCTGCCAATGTCTACACTGCTTAGCATTCTAGCTCACCTACCCCAATGCGGGGTGTTGCCTTTGGCCAGACCAGAAGATCCCACCAGGGCGAAGGATCTGAAATATCCTCGATTGAACTTTCTCCTTCAACAAGATGTTCACGCTTCACGACATTAAATGTTAGTTGCCACCAATCCATCTATCCAATAACCTAAGCATATCATTCATTATGTTTAAAACTAGTTTGCTCATCTTATATTCTAACATTATTCTTTTTGTGTCTTGCTTCAAATATTTTTCATGAAAAGAAATAGACTTATATTCAAAAAAAAGGTTACTTTTCCCCCACTTGTCTCAAGCCATCTCTCCACCAATGCAACTCCATTTCCGTCAATCTCATTGACTTTAACCAGCACTGAACTCTCTCAGGTTGCCTTCTGAATATCTGCAGATACAATATTCAGCCCATTCCCATACACAGTAGATCTGTGGGGAGGAGGTGAGAAATGTAATTCTTAACAGTTAAGTGAATCGGGGCCATGTTCTCAATTTACTCATTCCTCTGAAATAGTCAAATGTGTTATGGCTTTAAAAATTACTCACAACCAAGATAATGACTTGCACCTTTCTTGAACTTATGCCACCCTCTTGTTCTTTGCCATAATTCCTGTTCCCAAACTGTACCTGCCATCAGTGTCGCTGAGTAAAAATGGGGACAGATGGGATCTTCCCCCCAGAGTTCCCCGAGAAACTCCAGCACACTGTTGTTATGAATAGAATGGTGTGTCCCTCCAGTCCAGAATAAGGATGTTTGTATGTCAGGCATCTGTTTTTCCTTACTCTCACTCTGATTTTCCCTAATTTAAAATAAATTCCAGCAGCAGGCTTTTTGATTTTTGAAAATAAAGAAGGCTTTTATTATCTCACACCTGCCCTGGATGCTTAACATGCGACACTGCAATTATTCACCTCACTCACACGACCACGTATTCAAAAGATATTAAAACCATAATTATAAAAATGCAATTTATAACTCAATCTCCATGCCAGTACAGACCTGATGTCTTCTCAGTTCAGCTGATAATTTAGTTGGAAGGAGGTCTTTTCGAATCTTGGAGAAGAACCGCCTGCATGTTGGTTCTCAGAGCACTTGTTAGTTGCATTAAGTACATTGGCTCACCTGATGAAGGAGCAGCGCTCCAAAAGCTCGTGATACCAAATAAAGCTGTTGGACTATAACCTGGTGTTGTGGCTTGTTATTGGCTGTATTGGAAGACATTCAGTTATGATGGTTCAGCTGTTTCAGATATTTCAGGTGTTTTCAACCAGAAATCTGTTCGATTTGCTTTGTTTGGGTTGTATTATACGACAGGCCCTGAAAGTTAGTTTCAGTCTCATGAGTGTAAGGAACATGACACAATGAGGGAGGCAAGACATGGTGGGATTGAGAGCATTGATCAGAATCTCTACATAGATGTAGATTTTTTTAAAGCTTGGAAGGAAATATTAATTCCTCTGATCAATTCTGAGCAGCCATAACATTGTCCTGACTCCTTTTAATAAATGAAATGTACATTTAAATGCAGCAACATTCACAATGCTCAGTCTTTACTTCTCTTTCAAGATGGACGTCATGTACAGAGACGTAAATGGATATGACAAAGTGGTGATAAGAAGCATAAGGTAACATCCTTTCACTTTGTAACTTATTGAGCTGCTTAAAAATGCCTCGAGTGTGATTCTCCCAATTAAAAACTAACTGCTGCTGTCAGCAGGAAAAGCAAAGGGGATGATCTTACCAACTTGTCATGCTGGTCGATTGACATGGTGAGCCAGTAAGATCGTGCGAGAGACATAAAACCTGGTTCACGTCCCATTTCTCACCTCTCGCATCTTCCCAGCCCTGATCTGCCAGCGTAAGCAGCCTCTCACCATGAAAGTGTGTGGGGCTGATTTAAAAATTCATAACCTCATTTTAATGTTCAGTGAGCCCAGGACGGATTCAATTGGGCTCATTTAACTTAACAGGCTCACCGATGAAGGGCCTCACCAGCAAGGATCACTAACAGACCCCACAACAGGGACCTGACATGATGGCCTCACTGGTGGAACCGGAGGCCAATGAGGCCACCAAGGTGGTCGGGGGCATGAGTGCCAGTGCCAATTGGGAAATACCAGCCTTCGACTATCAGTCAGTCTGAGAACCTGGTACTGCTCACTGCGCACACTGGCACTGCCCACCAGTCACTAGACAGTGCCAAGGGGTGCAACCCAAGTGGAGGGCAATGACAAAGTGGAGGGGGCAGGGTCTCAAGAGGGCGGGACCGAAAAGGAAGGGAGCATGTGGGGGCACGCGACATCGAGGATCGCGGGGTGGGGGGTGGTAGGGGCTTGAACGTGGCGGTCGGCCAGAGGGTAAAATGATGGAGGTGATTGGGGGTCCACAATCGGAAGGGCGGAGATCAAGGGATGGGATGCCATGTTTCGGGGGAAGGGCTTGGAGACATTGAACAGGTTTGATGCCTGGAGGGAATCCTGATTTAGCCCCCTCACCCTCTTCAACGGACCATTGGGAATCCTGGCTGAGGCTGGTAGCCCCGGAGAATAACACCCGACCCCCCCCAATCACATGATCATAACCGGTATCAGGAAAGAATAAGAAAGAGTTGATAATATCTTGCACCTTTCACTTGATTCCCACACATAGCTTTGATCTTTACATCATCCATACCAGCTCACACAGTATCCACCATGAGAAGACCTCAGAAGCCATGGTGAGATAAAATAAAGTTCTAAGTATCTGCTCTAGACTTCACTACATTTAAAAAAGACTCTCATTGGCAACATTAAATTTCAACAAGTACAAAATCCCTTGTTTGAAGACAAGCATTTGTCTTCATAGCTTCATGTCAAAGACAATGACACCAGAATTTTATAACCTCGCCCGCCACAGAATCAGAGCAGGTGAGGGGCGGACAACGAAATGCCCATTGATCTTGGGCGGGAATTTCCAGTCTCACTCAAATAAGGCTGTAAAATCCCACCCCTAATGCCTTTATAACCACTTGGAGCTGTTGATCAAACTGTGAACTTACAGACACCCCCGTGTGATAATGGTCAATTGTGAAAGCAGTCAGATAAACTGATCCCTCTATCAACAATTGGTAAATTGCAAGCACCCCTTTTTTCTCCGCAGGCTGGATACTTTCTTTCAAAAATTTAAAGGGCTTGGGAATTTAGTTGTCTTGATAGCTTGACAGTTCCACAAACCTTATCCATTGTTTACACATATACATGTCAACTCTTAATAGATCCAAAGGCCCTCACAAAGGCCTGCCTTATCTCTCATATAGGGACCTAACCTCTCCCAAAGGGATACCTGACCTTTCCAAAGAAATCCACCAGGTTCAAAACTTTTATCAAGCGTTTAAATTCCACAAGACATGTTTTGGGAATCACAGAAATTGCCCCTATTAAAAGGCAGCTGCACTTTTAGGTGTGCTGTGCCCTGAATGAACCATAGATGGTCAAAATACATCCCAACCTGGCAAACATGATGGATGAGGAGTTCAGGAGTTGGTCTCCCACAATCAGATCTCTGGTGCCAATCTGATGAAAGCTTGGAACTCCTTCTCTCCTTCTCAAAATTCAAACCCTGAAATTCAAAGTTGAGGATTCCATGAGATTTAAAGTTGAGCTAATGTGGGAGATATTATGCTGGGATTCCAGTTCCCCTGACATCAAGAGACTTATGGTGCCATTGAAGAAGAACCAGAGCCTCGTCCTTGCCAACTCTCCACTCGTTACACAATAAAAGCAATACTTTTCGACAGTTACCCAGCAGTTACCCTTCATTGTTTGTAAGGCAGGCAGCTAAAATTTCAGTGGTTTTAAAGTGCCTTCCTTTTCCTTCCATAGAGAGGGCAGCATCATTGTTGATCATGATGTAATCATCATCCTAACTAAATCAGAAGAATTTTCTGAGAATTATCTTGACGAGACTTCGAAAAAAATTGAAAAAAGTCTGAAAAATACAAATGGCACCAACTCAACAGGAGGTAAGAGTTAAACCTGAAACTCCCAAGGGTTGGGGGTGATGGTCTTTAAAATATCTGTATAAGGATTTTTTCTATCTAAACTTGTGCTGTACATGTTCTGGATGTATTTCATGGGATGGTGCAGAGGATGCTTTACTGTCTCTAATCTGTGTTGAACTTGTCCAGAGAAAGCAGAATCCAGTGAGTCCTGCATCCTCTCAGTTCACTGTCATCATCTGCAGCAAATGCAGCAGAGGCTGCCATGCCAGGGTGCGACTCCTCAGCTACATTAGGTGATAAGACCAAGGCACAAACCATTGTGTCATCAGACAAATGGCTGCTATTGGTCAATAGACCTGCTCTCGAACTGCTGATAGGATCGTACAGAAGGAGTTGTGCTTTGTGGACTATCCCTGTGAGGGTCTGATGGAAGTGGAGAGGGAGCTCTACTCTGTATCAAACCCCGTGCTGTAAATGTCCTGGGAATGTTTGATGGGGACAGTGTGGAGGGAGCTTCACTCTGTATCGAACCCCATGCTGTACCTGTCCTGGGAGTGTTTAATAGAGACAGTGTCGAGGGAGCTTTACACTGTATCGAACCCCATGCTGTACCTGTACTGGGAGTGTTTGATAGGGACAATGTCGAGGGAGCTTTACTCTGTATCTAACCCCGTCCTGTACCTGTCCGGGGACTGTTTGATGTGGGGACAGTGTGGAGAGAGCTTTACTCTGTATCTAACCCCGTCCTGTACCTGTCCTGGGACTGTTTGATGGGGACAGTGTCGAGGGAGCTTTACTCTGTATCTAACCCCGTACTGTACCTGTCCTGGGAGTGTATGATAGGGATAGTGTTAATTCTATATTTAATCCTGGAGTATATTATTTTGTATTTAACCCTGTAGTATATTATTTTGTATTTAATTCTGTACTATATGTGGTTTAGGAGTGTTTTCTGGAGCATTGTAGAATAAACTTCACTCTATTTTTAAAAACTTATACCTGTCATACATGCCCTAGGAGTGTTTAATGGCACAATGTGAAACAGCACTTCCCAAATACTTTTCAACATGACCACATGAAAATTAACTGGAAACACCAATAAAACCAAAACAGCAACAGGACAACAGAATGACGTCTACGTTATTAAAGTTCAGGTATTATCGTGAAAAGAGTACCTGTCTGAAAATCTCTGGTCAAATTCCAGGGCCCGCAGAGACCAAGCTGCCAGTCACGCAATCAGCATCCACCTCAATCACTGCCACTCCGTGAAACATTTGACATATTTACATGGACACATAGTTTTGTTACAGAACACCTGATGAGAACACTGCAGCCAATCAAATGTCCAAAACTGGAGAACACCTTGTGACTGGTTACTGCACACTGTTTGGTCAATATAAAGGCGAGAGAGAGCAACATGGTTTCATTTTCTGCAATTCCATTCACTGTTTCTGTCTCACAATTAGGGTTATGACCCATAGTTTGGGAACTGCTGGTGTAAAAAGCTTTGCTTGATATCCTGCGCAGTTCCTAAACTGGAAACATTTACTGAGCTTCACATTACTCTCATCCATGAGGGTGGATAGACAGAGTGTATTTCCTGGGGTGGAAGTGTCAATAAGGGGACACAGGTTCAAGGTGAGAGGGGGAAATTTGAAAGGAGATGTATGGGGGAAGTTTTTCCACAAAGAGTGCTGGGTGTCCAGAACAAGCTGCCAGGCGAGGTGATGGAAGCAAGCAGATTAGCAACACTTAAGAGGCATCTGGATGAGTACATGAATAGGGAGGGAAGAGAGGGACCGAATAAGGACAAAAGGTTTTTTTTAACTTCAGTTAGGGCATCAAGATTGAAGGACCTGTTCCTGTCCTGTACTTTTCTTTGTTCTTTATGAATGCCCTGGGACTGTGTGATCACATACTGCAGAGAGAACTTTTCTGTGTTCCGTTCCCCAATGCTAATATTTCTTACCTTGATAAGCACCAAAATCAGAAACGAAAATGCTAATCCAGCACCATGAATCATCCTCTGATATTTGTGATAAGCAGTGATTGATATCATCTTTTATTTTAAACAACAGGTAACTGCACTGGATTCCAATTTGACAGTTCCTTCACAAAAGTTCAAAAACCAGTTTTAAGTGGTAAGCGGTGGATGTTTTGTTATTTATTGCTACAGTATTAATGCTGGTAGAATAACTTGTTTGGAATATAAATGTACTTATGCACACATATTTGTAAATACTTTTGGCACTTCGGAGGAAGAATCAATAAGAAGATGCAGAATTAAGATTAATGATAAACAGACCTGAGCAGAGAGCAGAATTTACAATTTTGCTTTTGAACGAGTTACAATCTGAAATGCATGACCTGAAGCAGATTGAATAATAACTTTACAAATTAATTGTATAACTACCTGAACTGGAAAACTTTGCATTGTTATGAGGAAAGTGCTGGTCAATGGGACTGATTGGATACCTGTTTCCAAGAAATATTGGGCCAAAGAGACCTTCAGTATTGTAAGATTCCATGATTCTAAATGGAGACAGGAGATGAGTAGTCCATTAAATATTTAATGTCTTAGGCTGAATCTTCCCCAAGAGCTTCAGCACACTAAGATCAAGGTCAAATGAAGCCACAATGGGTGGTGCTGATGCCTCACAGTGCCAGGGACTCGGGTTCAATCCCCGGCTTGGGTCACTGTCTGTGCTGAGTCTGCACTTTCTCCTCGTGTCTGCGCAGGTTTCCTCTGGGTGCTCCGGATTCCTCCCACAGTCTGAAAGACGTGCTGGTTAGGGTGCATTGGCCATGCTAAATTCCCCGTCAGTGCCCGTGAACAGGTACCAAAGTGTGGTGACTAGGGGATTTTCACAGCAACTTCATTGCAGTGTTCATGTAAGCCTACTTGTGACACGAATAAATAAACTTTATCCTGCTTGTGGGACACCAGGGAGTGATTTTCCAACAAAAAGCCAGTCAGCTCGAAGAAAATAGTAGCCTGCCTTACAGCAGAGAGAACATTTCAACATGAACATTCCCTCTCTCTGACTGTTTACACTTTTAAATAAAAAAACATATCAAGCATATGGCCAACATTGCAGAGCGGAAACCTGAGAGAGGGCCTTAGTACCAGCCTTTCCCCCATATTGCTGCTGGGGCCGGAGGACCAAGTCCAGACCGTTGGCCTAGTCCCTGATGCATCAGGAGACCTGCAGCCAAATGGAAAATTCCACTTGGCTTCTGACTATAACCCTCAATTAGTTTATAATTCCCATTATGTGGTTATCGTGCTGTCACCCAATCCATCAACAGGAAAATGGACCAGAGCGGAATGCTGCCAGCAAACTGGCTAGATGTCCACCCACCTCCAGGCTCACCCTATCAGAAGCTAAAAATTCTGACCCTTTTCTCCGCATACACATGCTATTTACAAAGCGACACTTTCTGTTGTCAGATTTTTGCTTCACTTTGTACAAACGTTGATGAGTTTGATCTTGGAAACTGCTGCCAGGAAGTAAGTTCAGGGATAAGATTTTTCATCTGTTAATGATCAATTACAACTTGTACTTTTTTACTACCAACAGATGAGTGTGCTAAACTGGTTCCTGAGAACTTAAAGAAATATTACCAACTGATCTTGATCAAAGGCAAGGCTATCTGTGCTTCAACCTGCAATGAAGCAAGAAATGATTCTCTGAAATGTGGGAATGGAAAATGTGGAATGACAAACAATGGACCCAAATGCTAGTAAGGCTGAACAATCATTTAAATCTTCACCATATTTCATAACCACATTGTAGTGCACTTCAGTGCAGTATGAAGGAGTGTTGCACTCACAAAACTTCCACCCTAATGATGCAATGTTAAACTGAGGGGCCATCTGCTCTCTCAGGTAGATTTAAAAGAAGCTGTTGCACTATTTCTAACAAAAATAGGACACTTCTTCCCCAGTGGCAAAGTCCACATTTAATCCACAACCAACATCAGTCAAACAAATTTCCTGCTCACTATCTAATTGTGTTTATGGGATGTTACTGTGCACAAATTACCAACTGTGTTTCCTGAGTCACAACAATGATTACACTTCAAAAGGTTTTCTTTGGCTGTAAAGCACTTTAGGATGTCCTTCGGCAGTGAGAGTTGTTTATAGAATCAAAGGGCCTTTCATGGTGTTTGCAAGATTCTGTTAACCATTAAAAATAGCAGGTGGGACCTGGATGGGGAAGATCTGCCCCTATAACTAACAGATCACAATTTGGCTGGTAGGGAAAAGACAACAAGAGAGTAGTTCAAAAAAAAAATCAGGTAACAAAAACTCAGCGGGCCTTTGATCTTAGGTTGCTGAGAACTTAAAGAAATATTACCAACTGATGAGTTTGAACTGCTGAATTCAATGTCATTTGGCTGTTGTAAGAGCGTTAAATTATTGTGTGAAAGTCACAAATTGATGGAGTAGATGTTGAAGGGCAGCTGAGGTTTCTTTAACTGGAATGATGTGAAGTGTTTGAAATGCTCTGCTCTTTAGACTGTAAAAAACTGGCTATAGCTATCAGTGACTGCTAGCAACAACCTCGACTTTGAGTGACAGGCCAGTTTGTAAATCATTTGTCTGTGCAGTTTCAATCGTTATTTGTTGCCCAAGGGCTATTCATTGTAAATGTTTGGCTACAATTATCAAAAGCTACACTTACCTGGTCAGGGAACTCTAAGTTCGTAATAAGGAACATAAACAGAAATGTGCATATTCTTTGAAAGGGATTAATCACTTGAGAAACTTTGATGCTTTCATGAATGGGATTTTTTTTACATTATCGAGTTTGTGTATTGAGAACTGTATTAGAATTTTACAAGCTTATTTTATCTTCACAAGCCTCCTGAGGTTTGTCTAGAATGAATACTGGGTGAGTTGGCATTCAGTTGACATGGGGGTATGAAAACACATGGAGATGGGTAGAGGGCACGAATTGCATGAAGTTGGCATAGAAGAAAAAAGGGGATGTGAGAGATGGGGGCTAGAGGGCCTAAAATATTCTAAAACAAGAGGGATGAAGACCTAGAGGACTGAAGCAGTCCTTCCAACCAGCTTGCATTAGCACCCCGACAACTGGTTCCAAGGTTTGCTGACCTGACTCCATCCTGCACTGGAATCTTGTAATTCCGTGTACTTTTTCTCTGGGCAGATCCGACAAGTTGGGACATTTCTGCACTCAAGTTACCCATCTCACTAGCCAAAGAAGTGTTTCTTTGTCTCTATTATCAGATTAGCCTCTAACAGACCATTAGCCAAATAGTTTGCCTCTAACGGAACAACTAGCTTCGAACTGAACCGATTCAACAAACACTTCTGAAAATATATTTTTATTGACGATTCTTCCCATTTTTACAAACAACACAACAAACTTTAAGGATTGCTGTACAGCATAATACCTTCACAAATGAAGACAAATATCAATGCAGTTTGTTGAAATTATTCATTATTCATTGCCACCAGTGCCTCCATACATACAAACAATGAAAGGGCATTTCAGAGATAAATACATGACAAGATAACAGGATAAGACCATGGGTACATGGCATAAGGTGCACATTCTCACTTACAGGGTAATAGAGACAAAGTCGCATAACTCATGGAGATCCTTGTAGGAATGAGTCCAATGTGAAGTCCAACTTCTTGCAGGATCCAGAACAAACTACTTGCTTAGGCTGCAGAGACAACAGGATTTTTTTCCCCCACCGGAGAAACCTTAGCATCAAGAGGAAGCGAGCCATCTTATTAAGGATTAAGTTAAATGAGTATCTCAGAAAAACTGCTGACACAGATGCTCAAAGGCAACAGGGAGACTCATAAAACATTGCCCCCATCAGTTTGAGGCACCCCTCACCCTGAAACAAAGCCATTCCAACCTTCTCCCACATAAGAAAACTCACACTCCTCCTGCCTTTGAAGATAAATGTCATCAAATGCGTTTCCCAACAAAATTAAAGAGACCCACCACCAATCATAATCAAAAGATATTATCCCATACTGCCAATGTCAGAATAACTCCCCAAGCTTTTTGAGAAAACTAAACCATCAGGATTTAATTTTGACACATGGCCAAAAGCAATATCGGTAGACCCTCACATCCATCTTATATTCTTGGCACTGTAAAGATAATAAGAGGGTCAAATCTATGTCTTAAGCTTGAGATAATACAGACTGTGTGATATTTCAGGCTAAGTCCATCAAAGGAGTTTGCTGAGAGATGCATTCCATCTAAAACAAATGTATTCCCCACATATAACAGGATTTTCAAAGTAGCTACAGCCATTGCGTATTCAGCCAAGCAGAAACACAGGTGTAGGGAAGGCTGGTCAGCCAGAGATTCTCTTGCCACACTTAGGCACACACCAAAGCACACTTCCCCATCTTCAATCACACTGAAAGCGCCATTGATAGAAAACAATGTCTCTCTGACTGGACCTTTAACCAGCATTTGTTGGAAATTCATAGACTCCAAAATAGCAAAACTACAGAAAAGAAATGCACAACATCGATCGTTTTAAAGGGGTTTCCCCATCAACTGTGAGGATTTGTCGGGCTATGCTCCTACCTCTACACCAAGCCATCTACCCACCTCCCCACAGTGGTGCTACTTGTAATAGCTATGGTCAGAGTAAAGGATACCATACGATATGTACCTTCGTTATAATTGCAAGGATTATAAAAAGAAAAAAAATTGCACATCCCTAGTGCCATGCAACATACCCAGCTAGCCTTGGGAAGGGGATGATGGATTGGAGTATTTATTTACTGTCTTTAATGTAACATGATGTCACAAAAATTCATAAGGGGTATTATTAAAACAAACGACAACATTGAGCCAAATGAAGAGTTAACTGGGAACCGATGAATGATGGGTGGGTGATAATTGATGCAAATTAGGATATGGGCAGTAGAGTTCAGAATGACTTCAAATTTCTGAAGGGTGCAGGGTGGGAAGAAGGCCAGGAGCGCATTCAATGAATCAAGATTAGAGCAAAAAGGCAGACATGAGGGCTACAGCAGATGAGCTGAGGCAGGGGCTGTTTGAGGCCATGTTATCAATGTGGAAATAGGCATCTTGTTGATGGTGCAGATATGTGGTCTGAAGCTGTTCTTTGACACTGTTCAAGCCAGGTGATGTGGGGGAGTTGGGTATCATCAGCTTCCATGTGGAGACTGACAATGTGAATTTGTACGATGTCACCAAGAGCAGCATAAAGATGAGAAATCGGAGGTACCCAAGACTGGAATCATAGCTTTAATACACCTTTACCTCAATATTTAGTTTCTACGTTATCCAGAAAAACTATGATTATTTGACTATGGACTCTTAAAGGGGTATATCAGGTTAAGCACAAATTGTGAAGTGAAGTTTTAATCGGGCATTTTATTTGCATTCCTAGCAGAAAAGTCGTTTGCCAGCCAATCAACTTTAAAAGGGGTGCCCAAAGTGATAATACACTGGGGTGGCCTTAATGGGGTATTTGTGGGACTTGTGCCCCTTGGGCAATCTGATTGGTCAGCAGTTGAGTAGTCCCAGCACTGCTAGATCTCAGCAGTGGCCGCGGATGGGACTACAAGCAATCCCGAGGAGAGGATCCATAGCCACCAGATTTTAAGGTAACTCCAGGGCGCTTGGACAGGAAGGAATCCCTAGGTAGGGGTGTGGCAGTGGGTGTTCGGTGGTGGGGGTTAGATTCTGGAGTTCAGGTGTGAGTTGGCAGGCGGGAGGATAACATCTTGGACGGGATGTCCAACTGGGTCCTCTGCTAAAGCAGGTACCAACTTTGCTTCCCATCTTTTCACGGGTGGGCAGGCTGGCCAACGTTTTTCCCATCTACAGTATTATAGGGGACAACCTCAGGGGTGGACAGGTAAGAAATCAGCCTACTGTGTTACATATCCTCCTGAAAGCCACACTCCACCTGCAAGTACACTGTATGGGACTTTAAAATTATCTCCTTAGTGTGTGATATGGAAATAATCACCTGTCCTCAGCACCGTGGTTTGGCGAAAGCAAGGATGCGAGTGATCTGCTGGTAATGGTGAATTTTCTCTTCATTTTTTTTCCCAGCTGTGACTCATCTGAAGGCTACTGGTACTTTGGCGATT
>JARDVH010000185.1:4303741-4315370 GCA_030324005.1 Negaprion brevirostris
CCCCACAGGTATGCTATCTACTTTTTAACAACAATTTATATTTCTAGATCTTCCTTTTTTACAACTACGGTTGCTACCCAACTGAAACTCCCAAAGACTAGTGAATGGTGTGTCAGTGAAAGAAAGGAACTCTCTACTAATTAAGTAAACTTCCTCAACTGCTGTAGGCTGAAGTTCCACTGGTTCAATTAAAAAAGTTGAAGATTGTTCCACAAAGGTCATTGTGTTGATTGAATCCTTGGTGTCATCAGTTTTATTTCCAGAATTCCTTGAGGAATGCCAATAATCCCCCTAGTAAGATCGAGCTGTGAACACATTAGGCCCTGTTTTGATTCTAAGTGCTGGGCAGACTTGAAACTGGGAAAGTTTCAAATCCGACTTTTAGACCTGTTCTCAGGGTCCCCATATGCATTCTGCTTGTAAAGATTCCAGTGATTCTGAATTGAGCTGCACAAGGATATGGGCTTAATGTGCCCAAAATCCTGCAGGTCCGATTGGAGCCTCCAGCTGCGTGTGCGGAAAAAAATGAAAGAATGCTGCTCCCCTGCTCCATCCCTCCCAGGCCGAATAATGCCTCCTCCTGGCTCCCACAGACATTGACCCAGCCCCCCAATGTTAGTGATCCCCTTATCCTTCCAGCACCCAGACAGATCGTGGCCGCCTCCCTCCTTCCCCCTCCAATCTCAGACAGGGAGGCAGTGGACACCCCTTCACCCCACTGATCTCAGGCAGGATGGCAGCAGACCCTCCTCCACCAATCTCAAGCAGAGAGCCATTGGACACTCCTTAATAACCCTCCCTGACAGAGCACCCAAATCGGTCCTTTGCGGAGCATGTCTGTTTCATGCCGATTCTGGATTGGCGAACACAGTGGTGAAGGGGGAAGTGCCAGTAAAGTTGGGCGTGCAGCTCATTAAGTCAATTTAAATGCATGCAGATGCATTTAAATGGCCAACGCGCCTGTTCCAAGCACGGTCCCAATGGCGGCCATTTTTGGGCCTTGGAAAAGACACGGTGCAGAGACAGACGTGGATTGTGCCACTCGCCTCAATCCTGACTTTACCAAGTTTTCATGCCCGAAAACAGGCGGAATGCAATGGTAAAATTGAGCTAACTGATTGTGAACAAATAAGGCAGAATTTTACCAACTTGCCCCACCCCTCGATGGGCAGAGCGGCGAACTAGTAAAATTGTGCAAGAGCAAAGTACTCAGAATCACACCCAATTTCACAGTTCTCATGATTTTATGAGAGCTGGATTTCTGGCACGGTCAGCCTCTCGCTGGAAATGGGTGAGAGGCTGAATAATTTACTCAAATATATTGAAATTCTGATTTGTGTTTAGTGAGCCCGGCACTCAATCATCTGGGCTCTCTTGCCTTTGTGGCCTTGTCGGGGGATGTTCTCTCTGGCGAGGAGAACGCCTGCTCCGCACGAACAGGGAACAGCGCTGTTGGCCTCATCGGTAGAACCGGGAGCCTGCCATTGAGGCCCCTTGGGGAAAGGGGATGTACTGTGAGGCTTGGCAATGCCCAGCGGGCACCTTAGCACTGCTCTTGGGCAATGCCAGGGGCCGGAGGCTGTAGGAACAGGGACTATGGGGCATGGCCAATGGGGATGGGCTTGTGGGGTGGAGCCTATGGGGTGGAGACTGTAAGGGTGGGGCATGAAGGGGTGGCCCGATGGAGGGGAGAGGTGGACCCTGCTGCCGCTCTGTAACAGAATCAGATTGAGGCAGGGGGCCAATCAGTCTGGGTGACATAGGGGCTAGATGCCTATGTGTCTGTCAAGCCCCTGCAGTTGCTATTGAGCATGTGCAGAATCAGAGAGCTGCACATGCGCTGTGGATCCCTCTGCAGGCTGGTGGTGAAGTAAGCCCAGCCCACTGCTTGCAGCAGCTCGAAACAGTCCACATCATTTTTTTCATTGACTAAGGTGTTGTAAACCAATGCCAGCATGAGGGAACTTGATGAAAGGTAAGTTCAAAAGGTCCTCCTCATGAAATTCCCCCCCCCCCCATTTAGGGTACAGCACTTTGTCTCATCTTAGTTGTGGATGAAGATTGAACACGAGGAACCATAAAGTCATTGCTCGTAATTTGTTCAACTCAAATAACGCCAAAAATAGAAGTGTTGTTTTGGTTGAGAACTTGACATCTTCAGATCAAGTTGAACAAGCAGTGTATAAGTGCTGATGACTGCATGCTTTAAACATGAGTTAATAAAGCTTTGTAGATGACCTTGAAAAAGAAATCTTTCATAGGTTTTCGCTAATAGTCGCTGAAAAAGTACAACGATCTCTAGCTTGCCTGGTAGCTGCCGCTGGACACCATCACAAGGAGATACAGTTATGCTACTCAAATGAACTCAGTTCATTTTAACAATAGGTTGCCTAAAATCTTACTCCCAAACAAAATTAGCTATCTAAATGATTTGTCTTACCTGCATTAAAATGTATGCCCTTTCAAGGAAGAAATAAATATTTGGGGGCAAATAATAAGAAAATTAACAATGTGACTTTGAGATAAGTAATATTCAGTCTTGGATAAAAGCAAACAAATTACAATACATCTATCACCAACACTGGAATCAAGAAACCCTCCCAAAGAAACACAATCTCACAGGAACTCAAAGGTTCAAACAATTCTTGCAACTAATTTTGATGTTCCATACTTAAAGATCCATGTTGAAATACTGAAACAGCCAAAAGATACGAACAGTTGTATTTTTTGATCTTACACAAACACAGATTTTGAATCTGAATCCATCTTCTAAGACTCTCTCGACAGGCTTGCATCAATTGGAAGAGCTATTTTCTCAGGTTGGTGGGCAAGGGTTCCTATAAAACGATTTGAACAGCTGGTGGACATGAATAACACAAGATGAGTGTTCTTTTCTCACTGGCTCAAAGTTCAATTTGGGAAAGGATGCACAGACGTCTTTTCTGCTAGATTGTGAAACATCAGAGTAATTCTGGCTGCTACCAAAATATTTCAAAATTGAATTCAAACTGTAGGTCATTCAACAAGATTTTAGGGTTGTAAGCTGCGAGATGACTGCTAAACAGCTGTGACGCCCCTTTAAATCCTTTTTTCTGATAGTGATCATGATCTCATGAACCATGGCCCAATTCCTGCTGGGAAAAAAGCCTGCAAACTCCAGTTAGCAGCACCCCTCCCCAAATTTTTAGTCTTGTGTCATGCAGTCAGGGCCATTGTTACATTGGCAAAACGTTTCAGAAGCATTGCTCTAAACAGGTCGATCATTTAGGAGACTTTAAACATCTGGTCCTATCTTTGGGTGGCTACGCATATCAGGACGAAAGTCGATCTAAGTCACTGCTGAAATAAACCCACTTTAATCAAGGATGACCCTATAATGGCTTATCGTTTTAAATGAAGAGTTGTACTTGATGAAAAAAGTCAAAGGTGGTTTCTCAATAGGCAACGGCTCTGATGCACATCAATTTCGATCCAAATAGAAAGAAAGCTAATGCAGATGAAATTAAAAATTCATCTGCTGCCAAAAGTCAGTTACTTTGACTCACGTAGGCAACTATCGCAGAAGCAATTACTCCAGTTAATGACTAGAGTATTTTAACCATCTGAGTGGAACAGATAACCGAGTGTCAGAGCAAATACTGCTCAAGTTCCGTACAAAATAAACACTTCAGGGAGTTGTGTAAGATTCACAGTCTACCTCAATGCATTGTGAGTAAATGCACAACAACAACAGGTGATTTGTTTTTTTTGAGAGAATGGTGCTGTGGTTACAGCTTTCCCACACAAGACTTCCACAAGTAGATTACATTTTCTTTGGCAGGTGGATCTTCGGGCATTTCCAAGTCTGAAAGAAATCATCGTCGACTTTTCTGCAAGTGGAATTACCTTCCATGCACAAGCTGGTCACACCCTTCACAATCATGCTGAAAAAGATTGCCAGAACAGCATGAACATGGCTCAATGGCACTCACTGCAACCGCAGACCAGAACTGAGGTCCACCAGTCCAGTATGCTTGACATGTTTTGAGAAGTAGTTTACCTTCTCCTTCTCACTCTCAGAACAGCCCTGGGTAAATCACCAAGAACACAAATAAAGATAGTTAAATAGGAAATAATGAAAAATAATCATCTCAAATGTATTGCAAAGGAGATTGCCAGAATCCCAAAATGGCAGCAAGACAAGATAACCAAAAAAAAAATACTTTAAGTGTAGAAAGGGGAAGGGTGAAAAGATAAAATTGTGTAAAACTATTAACAATGCAGATGCTCTCAAAATGACAGTATGCATTTATATAGCACCTTTAATGAAACAAAAGGTCGCAAGGTGCTTCACAGAAGAACCAAACACACTTTGACACTGAGCTACAGAAAGAGATGACCCAAATCTTGGCCAAAAAAGGTAATTTTAAGAAGCGTCTTAAAGCAGAAAACTAAGTTAGAGAAGAGGTTTGCAGAGAGAATGAGGCAACTGAAGACACGGCTGCCAATCGTGGATGACTAAAATCAAGATGATCAACGAGGCTAGAATTGAAAGGGCCTAGATATCTTGGGAGGGTTTTAGGAGATTACAGAGATAGGGAGGAGTAAGGTCATGGCAAAGTGAAAATAAGGATGAGAATTTTAAAATTTGCTTAACCAAAGCTATGTAGCTCAGCATGTGTCGGGGTGATAGTGACCAGGTACTAATTTCAAGTTAGTAACTCAAATTCTTTTACAGTCTATAATGTAGGAGACTGGAAGGAGTATGTTGGGTCCTAAATCTAACATGCATGTGGAAACTGACCACATGCTTTCAGGTGATGTCACCAAGAAACTGTTGTGGTTGAGAAACAGGAGTGGCCAAGGATCTTTCCGCCGCCACACTAAAATTAACTGTGCAGAAATGGGAAAGAGAAGCCATTTCAGGTGACTTCAGGTTACAAGAAAAGATATGAATGGAACCAGAGAGTGCAGTCCTACTCAAATGGAGAGTAGTAAACAGGTTTTAGAAGACAAAGGTATGATCAATTGCATCAAAGCTGCAAGCCTTTGTGACTTCAACAAGAGTCATTTGGATATGGTGGAAAGGCAGAAACATGATTGAAATGATTCAAATATGTAATACCAGGAAAGAGAAGCATGGGTTTGAGGCAATAACTTGAGAGAAAGGAACTTAACAATGACAACTGAAGACAGAAGGGTCACAGATTGATTTGTGAGGATAAGCAACGATGGCAGATTTGTAGAAACCTGCAGAGAGAACTAGATTAATGGAGGAAGCAAATCACAAAAGAACAAATAACTGCAAAGGAACAGGCAATTTCACATTGTAGAGAATAGTCAAAAAAGCTGCTAACACTATGGGAAGGAACTGCTATGGGGAAGTGTGCCAAAGTGATTTTAAACATTAACTGATGGGCAACATCATACTGCTTATCATGAGTGAATGTAGAGTCCAAGAAGGTCATTGACAGGATTTGGAGAAGACCATATATGCATGACTTGCAGTGATAAAATGTGGTGTAGAGGCATGCAATGTTAAGAAAATATGGGGAAGGGAACTCAGCTTGTGATCAAGCAACAGCCTTTGATCTGCAGCAGTATCAGACTAAACCTCAGGCTGGTTGATAAAATTAAAAGCATTGGCTACAAAGTCAAAATAGATGGTTTCTATTTTCCTTATGTTAACCTGTTTTTTAAAACGCATCTCAAAACTTCATACCCAATAGCAGCAAGAAATTAAATCATCGTCATGAAATTAAGTATAAAAAATAGGCATTATCAATATAAGTATCGAAATTGATGCTGTACTTGCTGATTAGCATCAAGCTTTATCAAACAGAAAGGAAGTGAAGGTGGAGATTTTTGCTGTTTGGGGATAGGAAATATATCATTAATGGGATACACACTGATTGAGAAAGGTAATGATTCAAATCGGGAGAGTTTGTTACAAAAAGGGCTGGGCTTCTGGGACATTGGAAAGAGCAGAATGATCAGCAAGAAGGACAAGTACAGCAATCATATAAGGCTAACGTTAGTATTTGGATAGAAACAGTGTCTGCTTTTGGCAGAGCAGAAATCAGATTAGAGTGTGTCACAGCAGTTGGGCAAACTAGGACCCGAGAGAAAGACAAGATTCAGCAGTAGCAAGGAAGGTACAGTAGTGTTTTGGATGAACAGGATAGTGACAGTTGTCTTGGAGGAGTTATGGATGAAAAAGGGGGATAGGAGCTGAGTCATATAAGGCTACAGTGAGAGAGCGAAGGATGATGGAAATAAGGAGCTGAGTTACTCCTGCTTGGCAAGATACTTTTGCACCAATGTAAATTAAGCTGGAGAAGGAATAGTAAATAGTAGCATTAAAGTGAGATCTTGTCATGAATTACTAGAGCAATCAAGACGCTAGGTACAGTGATGATCTGCGGATTTCAGAAGGCATCTTTATCAGGAGAAACAGCAAGTGGTGACAACCCAACTCAGGTCTAGTGGAGTGAGACGTGATGCCATATGCATGCCAAAAGTGCTCATTATGTTAAAACATTTAGTAATTAAGTCTTCCCATTATGATAAAGTAGTATTGCATGAGATCTCATGGCACCCAGTTCACATTCATTTAAAGGTGGTGTGCAAGTCAGCTTTGTGTCTGAAGTGAGCAGTTTTTCTTGTTGAACTGTGCATGTGCATGTGTGTGTGTGCGTGACAGGGAAATGTTATGAAGGAGAAGACAGAACTAAGGGAAGACGGAGGCAGGAGTGGGGAAGCCTGGCATCCTGGATGTGATGATGGATGGTGGGTTCAGTAAGTCAGGTAGATAAATGAGGGGCGTAAAGGGCTGTGTCAGAATTGCGTACTTGTGGGTCCAACTGAGCCTGTTAACTAGCGGAGTCCTTTCAGTTCACCTATCCCTGGAGAGGTCTTCAGATAGAAAGGAGGGCCAGCTGAACCTGCAAGTCCAGCTTTGTCCCACAGAGTACAACACTGAACACAAATATGAACATTCAATAAAGAATGAACACTAAATCCAATAGTGTCCCTAACTTCCCTAAAACCATCAATTCATGCCAACAGTTAGGCGCGCCAGTACTTCTAACTCTCTAAGTTAGTCTCAACAAATAATAATGCACACATGAATAAAGTGAAACCGCAATGAGATATTTACAAATGAAATTCAAATGTGAAAAACACCTCGTCATCTCTGTGCTCTCAGTAAGTCTTACGTTAATGGCAATGGAGATAGGCAGGAAAGTGTGGCCATGGTAAAGAGCATCCTGTTAGTCCAGGAGGCTCTGTGGTAACCCACACATAACTGCGATATTCTCAAATGACAGCAGCTTTCACCAATGAAAAGCTTCCCCTTCCCAACTGATCACTTTGTGTCTCCTGTGCACTCCACTGGTACTTAACATGGACACCAGCAAAAAGCAAGAGCATAAGCAGTGGTTTCCACTTGCTATTCCACAGTTAAAATTCTGTCCTAAAAGTGCAGCAATGTAAATTACACATGGCGGGTCAATGATTGAAAAGAATTTGACAGGAAATAAAGAGGATATTCAGATGTGCTTGCCCCACTGGTAAAAAAGAATACAAGTTTGTGTATCATGGAGAAGATGGTAAATAGGGAGCGAGTGTGCAATTTGAGAGAATTCATCAATGGCAGAGGCCTCAGTCAAGGCCCTATGTGATAAGTTTGAAAAGATGGAAAGAACGTCAATGCAGAAAGTGAGGTTTGAGACTGAAGGACTGAAAGGAAGTGGATGGAGAGATTGGAACTTATATTAATATAGAAAGATAAGCGACTTAGTAAAGCAACTGAAGGAATAAGAGAGAAGATATTTGAATGTAGAAAACTACTCAGGCCAAGGGTCTTCAAGACCTTGAAGACAAAATACGTAGTTATATAGAGCAAGGTGTTTGAAAGTGAAGAGGAAGAATATAGAGATTGAACAGAGCAGACAATAACCACAACATCACAGAGCAGACAATAACCACATCATCACAAGTTGTTTGAGTGAAGAGTTTGCAAATAGTGGGGGTATGGTAGCTTGCACATGACATAGTTAATCAACATAGTTGTTTGTGAGGGTGCCTTGGAAATGAGGCTTTCACAGCTCGACAATTTAAAAAAATTGCAGAGCCCCAGGAAAAAGGCAGGGGAATGGAATTGAAAGTTGTTCTTAGAGAGAACTGCCACAGAGGAACAAATGACATCCTCCTGCGCTGAAACCTTTGTAGGACTCTGGCCTGAAAATAGATTAAAATGCTTGGGACAGGTTTTATGGTCAGCCTGGTGAGTTTGGGGAGCCAGAGAGATACCAATCCCTTTACAGCCTACCTTGATGCTACCTCTGTAGCTAGGAAATGCTTTTTTTTTTTAAAGCACACTTCTCTCAATTCATCAGTTTTTTTTTCCTCCCGCCTGTGGAGAAGTTTATGTACAAGTCTGCATCAGAGATCAAGTTTGATATAAAATTAACAAATAATTGCATCTTATTTTTGTGGAAAACATGAGTTTATAATCAAGATCAGCTTTAATTTTTTTAGTTTCAATTTAAGTTGTGATTCATAATCAAAATAACATGGGACAGTATTATACTCTTCCACTAATGAAAGGGCTGACACAGAAAATTGAGCTAATTCCAGTGAACAGGTTCAGTAATAAGGATATTTCATTTGAACTTTAATTTAAAAACACTTCATATCCAATTTGCAAAACCTGAACTTGAAAAACCCTGTAAAATCAGTTAAACTTACCACTTACAATCTGGTAAATGTGAATAAAGCCTGTGAATTCTGATTAATTCAGCGCAACTAGATTTTACTTAAAACAATGATTTTGAAACCTGACCTCAGAGCTTCTATCCTTCATTTCATATACCTAAAGGAAGCCTCATCAAGTTGACCATGACTCAAATCAGTGCTGTGACCATCCTTTTTCTAATTCAGTTCCGAGTCTGAAAGTAGCAGATCTACAGACAGCTGAAGGCAAAGAGCTTTCAACTGCAACTGGAGATGTACTTGAATTGCAGATCCTGAAAGAAAGGGGTCTCAAGCTTCTAATTTGGTAATTGCAACTAGACAACAGCTAGTATACATGTTCTTTAATCCATAACAAAGGCATAGCTGTCGATAGTTTGACTGTATTTCAATATATTTATATACAGATCATGGAACTGTAGCCTGGTTCTTTGTACAGCTCCTTCTAGAAATGGCTGTGCAAGTTCCAAATGAAAAAAAGCTTAGCTGGTGACTTTGGCCACATTATAAATTGTTAAAAGCAGCCATATTTGCTCAAGTCACTGTTTCCTATCTCAAAACATTTGGGCAAATGCAAATGGCACATCATCAAGATGAAGGAACTGGCTTTCAACGTAGATAACCTAAACTGTTACTACAGAACCTGGTACAAGAATTTAATGACGAAACAGCTGTAGCGGCACAGGAACAAAGAAAAAAGCTTATAACATGCTGAGACTTGTGTTCATAGGTTAAAATAGCGTGTCGAGGAAAAGTTTATCACTTTGTGCAACAGAAATGAAAGCCAAGGAAGCAAAAGTCTACAAAGAGATAAGAGTTGTCTACTAATAGGTCCAATAATACCAAACATTCTGGTAAACATTCCACATGACACTCAATAGCTCTGAAACTTCATGCAGAATACACAGGAACAAAGAAGAAACAATGAGGACAATAACAGCTTTTACAGTACAAGAACAAAATCATTTTGAAGATTTATAGTCTCTTCATTACATCAGATGTGTTAGTCTTTATTACAAAGGGATTGGAATAAAAGAACACAAGTCTTTAGTGCATAGTGTTTTGGAGTGCTGTGTACAGTTTGAGTCCCTTTATCCGAGGAAGGCCACACTGGTGTAAAAGCAGTGTTGCAACAATGGTTCACTGGACTGGGATGAGATTATCCTTTGGGGAGGGAGTACAATTAGCCTAAATTCCCTAGGCTCTAGAAGAACGTGAAGTGGTCACATTAAGATACATAAAATTCTTGGAGGACTTGGCAGGGTAGATGCGAGGAGGATGTTTCCTCTAGCAGAAGTGTCAAGCACTAGCGGTCAGATATTTAGTGTCAAAATGAGAAGCTTATTCACCTATATAACTGTATCTTTAAATGATAATTGTAAATCTTTCAAATTCTGCAAAGAGCACTGCGGATGTTCGGTCATTAAATACGTTCAAGGCAAAGAACAGTACTTTTAGACATAAAGGAAATCAAGGGACATGTTAACAATGTGGGACAGTGAAATGGAGGTAGAAGATTAGCCATGATTTTGTTGCATAGCGGAGCAAGCTCCCAAGAGCCAAATGGCCCACTCCTGTTCCTATTTCTTATGTTCTTCTGAATGTCCCATAAAGGATAACATTCTGCAAATGTAATTAGAGTTGCAGAGAATTTCCATTTTCGTGTGTAATAAAATTTGGCATGTAAAATCAGAGTGAAGCAACTTTGAATTCATCAAGTCAACGTATATTTTCAGAGTCGTAAAGAATTCTGCCCAAAGATCTAGGGAACTGTTGCTGCAGCTGCACAATAAAAATCAGCAATGTTTCCAGAGATAAACCTGACAATTAGAGAGAGAGATGATTTGCAATAAATCTGATTTAAAGCAAAAAAAAACTCCCTCTGAAAAAAGTACAAAATATGGCAGTTTTCATCAAGGATTCTGCAGTGCTAATAGGCAAGATTTAACAGACTTCTGAAGTTAAATCACTGACTTATCCTGAAACACCACTTAGTTTGAAATGCAATGAATTTATATTTGATGAATAGTGGTTTACCACAAAATTATATTTGAGAGATCAGGATTTCATTCTCAAGCTAACATTGGTCTTCCTGCTGCACAACTTTCTACACAATTATAAGGGATCACAGCAGAATATAAATTGTTCTATATTTACGTCATTTGCCAGAATGTACAAGTACATGGACAGGATTGAGAAAACTGCTCAAATGGTTGGATTAACCAAGGAACATAAAGTAAAAATGAAATTAGGTAGAGTTTTCTACCCCAAAGTACAACATTACAAAGAACAAAAAACAGTACAGCACAGGAACAGGCCCTTCGGTCCTCCAAGCCTGTACCGATCATGTTGTCCTATCCAGACCAAACTATTTGTTCATATGCCTATCAAGATAAGTCTTAAATGTGGCTAATGTAACTGCCTCAACCACATTACTTGGCAGTGCATTCCAGGTCCCCACCACCCTGTGTAAAAAATACTTCCTCCACACATCTCCACTGAACCTTTCCCCTCTTACCTTGAACTTGTGTCCCCTCGTAATTGTCATTTCAGCCCTGGGAGAAAGCTCCCAATTGTTCACCCTAACCATACCTCTCATAATTTTATAAACTTCTATCAGCTAGTAAATCTGGTGTGTTCACATTATATATTAATGATTTGGATGAGGAATCTGAATATATCATGTGCAGACAATACAAAGATGGGAGGGTGATTGTGAGGAGGATGCAGAGCTTCAGTGTGATTTGGACAGGCTGAGTCTATGGGCATAAGAACAAAAGAAAATAAGAAATAGGAGCAGGAGTAGGCCATCGAGCCCCTCGAGCCTGCCCTGCCATTCAATAAGATCATGGCTGATCTGTCGTGGCTCAGTTCCACATTCCCACCCTCTCCCCAT
>JARDVH010000185.1:4354035-4367966 GCA_030324005.1 Negaprion brevirostris
ACATGAAGACTAGCCACTTGGTTAGTTAACAGAACTGGCAGAACTGTGAATCACCAGTCAGGAACAGGCCTAAGACAGTCAGAAACCTACAAGATACCAAGACACAAGCAATTCTGCCTCAGTAATATCAAAGTAAATGGTGCTTTATATTGGCCAAATGCCACAGGTTCCTGACACAGAGACCCAACACAGACGGCAACATCACAAAACTAAGCTTGCTAGATTTACTATCACTGTTAGCTGGGAGGCTTTTCTTTTTTAAAAACTGGATTTTCGCAGCCCATTAGCAATTTTAGCAAGTCTACTTTGGTAAGATCACCAACTGCTTAATAAGCAGCAGTACTAAACCTACATAAAAGCAGCTTTAAATTAAAGTTAGACAACCATTTGAAGAACTGTACACACATAGCAAGACAGCAAAATCAAAAAGCTTATCAGATAGCAAAACCCAAACCATTAACAGAAAGCCTGAAGGTGCTGCCCAATATTATAGAAATATTTGGTAAAATCAGTTCAAATTTTTCTAAATCCAAGAGCACATACAGAAATCGAATAAGTAGTCATCCTCACAGTCCCATTGCTAAAATTAATAAGTCTTGCATTCCATTCTAACTATCCTCCCACAGATTAGCTACGGCATGGCACTCTTGGAGGGATAGTGGCTCATGTCACCAGAGCAGCTATACTAATGTCATCTACAACAACAAACATTCAAGTGCAAGGCTTGGCAAGATGTGACGATTACTTCAAGTTGTAGTTCTGAAGACACTTCCAGTGTGTGATACAGGGTCACTCATGTCATTTAGCAAATTTTTTTGGGGTATACATGAAAACCACAGGCCATAAATTATAAAGACAACATGATAAAGAGAGAGCGCAATCTACAAGAAAAGCTCAAGATTGATAACATTCACATGGAGAAGGTGGAAGATATAATGTAATACAATAGTCTCTTGATACAAATGAAAACAATACATGTTTGAAGGAAACTGGACTCCAAGAATTTTTCAATTGATTGGTGAATCATGCAAATTTAAAATCAGCAATCAGGGGCTGGATCTAATTTATTCTCCATCCTGAAACCAACATTATGGGATTGAATCGTACTGCTAAGTAGCTCAAACTATAGACATGCAAGGTGATGATAAAATAGCTTCAACTCTCAAGAAACAAGAGGGGGAGAGCAGGATTACCAGATGTGTAATGAGGTATCAATGGTTACCCTCATGTGACCTTTACTGTGGACTGCAACTACTGTTACAAGATAACAAATGGGATCAGATTTCACTCTCAAGTTATCAAGATGCTGAAATTATTTAAGGAAAAAAAAACTTAAATTCTTTTACCATAGAGTCAGAGATCCATCAGTGACTAACTCCATCCCGAAAATATCAGAATACTGTAGCTCTATGCAGGTCCTCTCTTCAGAAAAGGTAAATTACCAACCAGCTCTGCATTTGTGTCATGTTTACCTGAACTAGATACAACGTTGAGAGCATTTTCAATGATAAACAGGTGTTGACTATTGCACATAGAGACCAATGGTAGGACATACTTGGTTATTTACATGAACTACCATTTCCTGACAACTTAAAAATTTGAAAGTGGCTCAGAGCCACCTGTGCTTGCTGGGAGTCCCATTCTGCTATTCCCCACTCATACCGCCTATATCCCACTCCAACCAACTCTCGGCAGCCCTATTTGATTTTTGTACATTACGTCCTAAAGAATGGTAACCACATGAGATCCACTGCAGTGGTTTTGGGCAATTTCTACGAGCTGGTATGCATACTCATTGGTTGACTACTGACAAATCAGGTTTAGCTGTAGGAATGGAATTATTTTCAACAGTCTGGCAGCAGTCAATGAACAAATTTTTGAAACTTCACAATTTGAGTCAAATAATTTAAAATCATCCCTATTTTAAAGTTTCCAAGCACAATATTAGATTAGAAACAAGATTGAAGTAAAATTGGTGGGACAATTATTAAATCCAAGTATAAATTCATAGTATTTTCACTACTTTATAGACAGTGTGAGAATATTTTCACATATCCTTCTACTTAATGCATAAGTATTTTCTTTCTCCCAAAAGCAAATCGTTTACCGTAGTAAAATTGTTCTATACTGCTTTCACTCAGTATAATCAAATTTCTACTGAAAAAATTCAAACCAGCCTTTCAATATTGCTCAAATGCGCTGGTTGATTCACCAAATCAGATTGCTAAAGCAATGACAGTCTTACAATGTTATCCTTCCCCTTCCAAATATATCAATAAGATCATTGTGCTATTGGCATTCTTCACAATACACTCTCAGAGATTCACAACTCATTTGTATCTTCTACTGACATCCAAGCAAAATAACTGAGGTTGTATGAAAACTTTACAACCCATTTCAACTCAATCACATGTTCCATTAGACAGCAAATATTTCCACTGGAAATACTGAAACAATATTGGCTGATTGTCTTGGGTGACACAGGTTAAACATTTTTCTAAAAAAATCATTTCTTTAAAAAAAGCAGGTCACAACACATCAAACTAGAAATAGAACATGTTAAATCAGTAGATCTGATGTCTTCTGGTAATAAATTTGAAGGTCTTTCAAACTGTGAATTTGGTAGGTTCCCTGATGGTCTAGTGGTCAGGTTTCAATGCTTTCACCACAACAACCTGGGTTTAATCCCAGTCAGGATGATTGGATGAACAGGCTGTTTCTGTGGCGTACATATCCTGGATAAAAATTATATAAAGTCAGACAAGTGAGCAAAGTGGGAAATAGGCAGCAGATGCAGATCAGCATAGTGTAACGCAAGAACAGGGAATGATGGGTATACTTAATAGGAGGATTCCGGGAGGACAGGATACAGGGTACAAATATAAAATATGCTGAAGTAGAACTGCAAATAGAATAGGCTTTTCAAAAAGGCAAACAGGATTCTAGATTGTGAATATAAAGCTTCAAACCGTTGAATATGTACAAAACATAGGTCATGTCAAGCTTTCCTGGCTGGCCTTCACTCTCCATAAAGCTCAGCTCGTCCAAAAATCTATTAGCCACATTGTATTCCACACCAAGAAGGCACCCAGTCTCCCAATCTGTCCAATTTAAAATCTCACCCTCTATTTATTCCTTCCATCGGCCCTCTCCCTCCTTGGCAACTTTGAGAGCTCCATATTAATCTGGTTCTGCTCTCCAAACAAAACACAGCTAAACTAATCAAAACTGTCTGATTCAACATTTAGTTTCAGAAAACTAACCTAAAATTAGGATAAAACAGATATTTTGTGTCTCATTCCCTCAGATTAAATGTGTTTTCTGAAAAGTTTTTAGCAATTTAATGCTCAATTGTAATAAATCTGAAAAAGTAACAATGTAGATTTCAATCAGTACACTCATTTCTTTTCAGTTTGACTCACACATAAGTTCTGGCCAAAAGCAGAAGTTTTCCTTTAAATAATTTTGAAAAACAATTGAGCATTAAATTGCAAGAAGTTGAAGAGAAGTATTCCAGCAACTCAGCTGGCATGCTAGGATTGAAGAGTCCTGGAAAATACGACAATGAACAAGCTCAGATTATACAATCACATTGCAGATACAGAATTATCGTCTTTTTGTACAGTCATTTGGCCCATCAAGTCTGCACCAACAACAATCCTACACAAGGCTTATCCCTGTATTTAGCCTGTTAATCCCCCTGACACTAAGGGGCAATTCAGCATTACCACTCAACCTAATTCTTTGGACATCTTTGGGGTGTAGGAGGTAATAGTTCTGGGGAATAAAATCAAACCTGAACAAGATTAATGGTCTTCAAAGGATAAAAATAAGACATATTTAAATATTGTGATTTTATTGCAAAATATTTACTTTTAAAATTCTATTTTTGGAAACACAATATTTTTGAAATGGCAGACTTTTGCAGAAAACATTGTGTGATTCGAGATGGTATAATGCAGCCCGAGGGCTAATGGAGACAAAATACTTCACTACTTAAATTAAAATGGGAAATCAAGGTTCCTTTGAGAAGGAATGGGGAAATGGAACAGCTATTGACATTTTAAGGTGGAATATTATTGCAGGCGGATTACCTGTTTGAGTGATTGCAGGACCGCAGTATCAATTTTAGTACATCATAGGTTTGTTCATGGATGATTGATAGTGCAGCACACAAATTTCATCTGCAACAAAATGCATGCCAATTCTGGTATCCACCAATTAGGCCAGAGTTGTTCAGTTCAGACTTTTTCAATACTTGTATTCACAACTGCAGATTACAAACTGGAAATCTATGTGTCAGTATAGCTCAGGCTCATTTACTCACCCAAAATTGCTCTAAGTCACTGATGGGGAATACATGAGATATGTCTCTTTGGCTTTTATCACACCCCAGAAGGCTGAAAGGACAGTAGTCACAGAATCCCTACAGTGCAGGAGGTTGCCATTTGGCCCATCAAGTCTGCACCAACCCTCTAATGAAGCATTTTATCCAGGCCCACCCACACCCTATTCCCACATCTTTACCTCACTAATACATACCTTGGGACATAAGGGGCAATTTAGCCAATCCGCCTAAATTGCACATTTTTGGCCTGTGGGATGAAACCAGAGCACCCAAAAGAAACCCATGCAGACATGGAGAGAATGTGCAACCTCTACAAGACAGCCACCCAAGGCTGGAATTGAATCCAGGTCGTGTTGAGTGGCAGCAGTGCTACCTTGCCACTCCATATATTATCAGATCACTGTGGCTACTATTCACAATTACTTGCAGATAAAATATGAAATAAGTTGGCAAGATACAATACAGTTCAATCAGATTTGCATTCACAAGCACAACGCCCATTGACCTTACTAAGGGTCTGAGGGGATGTACACAAGATAATTTTTAGAGCTACAATCATCCTCTTTATGTACAGAAGGTTGAAAAAGCTAAAACCATTGGGAAATTCCTATTAATTACATAAGGGATTCCTTTTCTGTTCACACAACTTTTTACAACAGTCAGGCAATTAAATTATTAACAGCTTCAACACCGTAGCCAAAAGAGGGAGAATGGCCAGGCTAGCATTAGTAACCTCCCATTAGTCTAATTTTAAACATGTTCAGTTAATTACGTAGACATTTCAGATACTCATAACCCAAATGCCAACTTTTATTGCAGATTAACCTCCAAGCACATCTCTATTTGGCTCTTGCTATCTTTCATATTAATTTCTCCTATTCAAATTAAACCTGTCAGTTTTGATCAATGATCACTGGCATTAACCTCTCTTTTGCAGATCCGGTTTGACATAATACCTTAAATAAATCCTCAAGTACACTTACTTTACATCATTTCCAAACCACGCCCCCCTTGCTGGTGTCTTGTTTTCCATGAACATTCAAACTTGACTGCCTGCATCTCAAACTGTACTTAAATACTACTGTCCTACAACGGTCCCCTCAACTCCAATACATTCAATTCAAGAGGCCTTATCACCCCAAATCTATCAAACCTCACCAGCACCCTCAGCACTGCTCCCTTATTCAACTAGTCCACCACTTTTATCACCTCTATCTTCCACTAAGCTTTGCATACTCCTCCTACTTTTCTTACTATGGGTCATCATCTGCTTAAATATTTCTACATTTAAAAGGAGTTAGAATAATGCAAGCTTTTGGGATAGTTTCCAGTTTTCACCATGACAGCGTGGTGGCACAGTGGCTAGCATTGCTCACAATACCAGGGAGACTGTCTGTGCAGAGTTTGCACATTCTCCCCATGTCTGTGTGGGTTTCCTCCAGGTGCTCTAGTTTCCTCCCAATGCGCAGGTTATGTATTAGTGAGATAAAGATATGGGGATAGGATGTGGGTGGGCCTGGATAAGATGCTTTGTTAGAGGGTCGGTGCTGACTTGATGGGCCAAATGACAACCTCCTGCACTGTAGGGATTCTATGACTACTGTGCTTTCAGCCTTTTGGGGTGCGATAAAAGCCAGAGAGACATATCTCACGTATTCCCCATTGGTGACTTACAGCAATTTTGGGTGAGTAAATGAGCCTGAACTATACTGACCCATTGATTTCCAGTTTGTAATCTGCAGTTGTGAATACAGTGGCCATGCTAAATTCTCTTTCAGTGTACTTGAACAGGTGCCAGAGTGTGGGGACAAAGGGATTTTCTGAGAAACGTCTTTGCAGTATTAATGGAAGCCTACTTGTGACACTAATAAATCAACTTCTAAACCTCAATTCTTCTCATATCTTATTTAAAAATTGCATATGGCTATGGTCCCACCTGCCAAATCATTTGGATGGAAACCATAACCAGTCCAAAAATCTAGATAGCCATAACTACTAAACAGTATTAACATACAGAACCTGCTCGAATTTGCTAGTGCATCTCAGTTTTAAACAACGATCAAGATACAAGTGGTAAACCACAAACCACTCATCTTTTAAATTGTTATATTTTACAGCTAGCCTTAAGCATTAAATTATATATCTTTACTAAATTTACTTAAATTACATCCAATTATACAAATCTAATTAAAATAAGTACCAGACATTATCAAGATCAACTCAAAATGTTGTGTTGAGGGCATATAAGAGATTCACAAACAGACAGAATCTGACACCAAGCCAAAAATGACACAAGGTGAAGTAACTACAGGTTTCATCAGAGACATGGGTCTTGAGCAGAAACTTAAAAAGAGAGGTGGAGCTTAGGAAAGAAGTTTGTGGGAATACGAAGAGTATGTTAAGGGATTTGGGAAACGGGTGATGCCATAGATGGAGGAATGCAGAGCACTGGGTGAGTTGACCTGAGAACGTAACAGAGATAAGGGGATGAGGTCATGAGGGGACAAAGATGAGAAGTTCAAAGGAGTTATTGGTGGATTGTGAACCAAATGGGTTAACAAGAACAAATGATGTATGAATGAGACGGCGCACAATTTTAAGGGTGAAAGTTCAACAAGGAGATCGTTAGAATAGTCGGGTTTGAAGACACAGGTAGTGAAACAATTTTGGTAATAAACAGTCACTGCACAATTTGAGCTGACAATTTTGTAAACTGTAGAGTTTAGGTGTGAAATCCATAAGCAAAGGTTAGGCAATCTTCAAGAAACAGAAAATAGAAACGGTTGGAAAGTTCATCTGGCAGCATCCGTGGAAAGAGAAACAGAGTTAACACTCAGAGTCTGCATGACTCTTCCTTTCATATGACCGTGTAACTTGATTGAAGAGTCATATTGTACTCAAAACATTTCTCCCTCCACAGGTGCTACCAGACGTGCTGCGTCTGTCCAGCATTTTCTGTTCTAATTCAGATTTCCAGCCTCTGCAATATTTTGCTTTTAATCTTCAAGAAATCACAGATTGGTTTCAGTTTAACTGTAAACACATGTTACATTCAACAAAATTACACAACGGCTCAAGAAAAATTTAACTTCACGTTTGAGCTTTAATGTTCACAAAAAGGACAATCTCATCATTTCTGTTGTCATTCTTGGATAGGCAGGAGTACAATGATAGCCACGTGCCTTGGGTATAGAACGGGGCCTTGGTTGTCACATTTTTCTAAACTAGGTAAATGTTTTCAATTTCAAAGCTCTCATCGTTGTTTTATCAGAAGTAGTCAGGAAAAGCAAAGCCGATTCAAGTTGAAATGGTCAACATAATACCTCCAGAAAAAAGGTTAGTTTCTAAAGAAAAACTAGACACTTTTACTTCGATAGGTGAGAATTGAAGGCATATTGATATTTGAGAAAAACTGAGTGGCAGACAAGAATGGAGATTACAGGAACATGAAGCAATCCAATGAAGTATTTTACCTCTAAATGTGTACTGCAATGTTGCTCACTTACTGTATAATCCTTAATTGTGCAATCATCTTAACTACATAAAAAGCTAAACTTCAGAATTTTCTCCCATCTGTTCCTATGTAAACATTAGCTCATTTCTGTGCTTAAGCCTCCTGGTATTTTATCAAAGTTTGGACTCCTGATCCAAACAAGTCAAATTCCCAATTACCAGGACATTAGCACTCAACACTACACAATATTAAAAATACCATCAATTTAGCCATAGGCAACAGAGGAATTAAAATGTTTCCTTTTTCCAATCTGTGCAGCACTTGCTTTACATAGGAACAACAGCACAAGCTCAACATAAAACTCCGTTTCTTATACATAAAACCTGCACAGGCAGATAGTACAGATTTAAACCTCATTCTGCCCATTTGCCATCTCAGCACAGACCAATACCAAGAGCCTCAATAATAGGGTGGAAGCAACCTGGAGGAAGAAGCACAAGAGACAGTGTCAATTTGCTAAGAGTGGTAAAGGCAGCGGTTTGGAGGTCACTATAACACTGGAAAGTGTGACCTGATATTAAGAATTTTCATACAAAAAATTGGAACTGGCCCAAGTTCCTTAACAACATAAAGATTTCAGTGCCGAAAATTAAACTAGGCCATATTATGTTTCTACATCAAATAGGATTTCATAATTTGGTTACAATAATTCCTGATAAGGGAGGCAAGAAATTAAAAGATCTTGTCAACTGAGTAATTACTCCTCTAAGCAAATCAAAAAGCAATTTGCATTTACGAATAACTAGCTTCACACACACGATAGCTAGATATCAGATTTCTTTATAAATGCTCAAGTGGGGTACATATACAACACAAAATTATGAACGAGTGTAAATCTATTTAATTGGTTACCACTACGAATGATTTGTCAGGAAGTTAGTGATTAACTCTTTAAGCTCCAGAGTACTATTTTTTGCCCCAAGCCAAAAGCAACTGAACAGTATTACAACTTCTGGAATGAAAACAAAATGGTTGCAAACAGACACCAGGTTTCTGTACAAAATTAAAAACATTCTAATTTTAGACTCAGACCCATCAGCTACTGAGACCATATTTCATTCACAATTATTTATTTTAAATTCCACATGCAAGACGAGCCCCAAAATTTCAGTCAAGAAAATGAGACCAAAACTTGTTGCATATAAAGGAATTGGCATCAAATATGTACAAAAATGATCAAAGTAAAACATTAAATATCTGGTTTCTGTTCATTACTACTATAGCTTCCCTTACTTTGCAGCAGGTCCAGATTGCCATATGCATAGGATTCCTGAGTTTCACAAAATGCAGGCCCTCAATTCAGGGAATCATAAGTCCCCAGCACAGCTCCATCTCCCAACTGCTTACTAGACGTGAGATATTACCGGGCAGTTCAAGCTCTTTCCTTCTTTCCGCAAGAGACTTATATACAATTAGGGGCTAGATTAGGCAAGTACTGAAGGGAGTGCACTGCACTGGTCGGATGTTGATTTGCAGGTCAACCATCTTTGGAAGAGCAGTTAGCTAGCAACCAGTCTTCATGTCAATGGCTGTCTATCCAAACAAAAATGACAAAACATTGGCGCACAATGTTGAGGGAAACCAACCTACAACGAAGAGTCTCCCATCCAAGTCTCACATTGAACACATACACACGCACAAGATCGTCTTCCATCTTCTAAATAATCAACTTTGAGGTTGCAACGTTTGAATTCTGCAACCAAAGAACACCACCAGCTGGCGACGGCAATCAGTTTCCAGCAACTTAGTTGTATTTCCTGCTTTAAGAAACTGACAGCCTCCAACCAACGCATTCCAAGTGCGGATATGATCCATGGACAAGATGCCCACCCTCCCAGCGCCACTTTGACAAGTGGAATTTCCTGCCTTACATGAGAATATACACTACGTACAAAAAGAAGCCCACAAATTAAGGAATCCTCCAATTTCACTGGAAATACAATGACTAAACAAAACCAAAAAGGGATGTAAATGGGTTAACTTGAATCCAAAAATGTTAAAATTGAAGCCTGAACCAAAAGCAGTTAAGCTACCAAATCTACAGAGCAGCACATGTGGGTTTATAACACAATAGTAGTTGTTAGCCTTTTATTAAAATATCCTGGGTACAGTGGAAGCACAGTCACCCACTCCTGTTCTTTTATGCAAGACTTACTATTATTTCAGAGAAACAATATCCACTGTACAGCACAAATACCCAAATATATTACATGTATCAGCACAAATTATATGCACTGAATGAGGCAAGTACCCCAATACATTATTTTTGCCATACCACTGATCACACAGATACATCTAAGCTGTTTTGTGTCATCGCCCGCTGCTTTCAAGCTCGAGCATGTGTTTGGTACATGTAGAATCCATAATTTAATCTTCACTGACTCCAAGTTTGCATTGTGTTTAATTATCAAATGCATCCACCAAAATATTTCTTAGTACATTCCATTTAATTTTTTTTAAGCTATGTTGTACCTAAGGGATGACAAAATATTTCCAGTCAAATACTACGCAGGATTATAGATTTTAAAAAAATTCCTCCTTAAACATTCATTAGTAAGTGTGATACATTATAACTTACTGGAGTGAAATGAGCTGACACTTTTCTTGCTCATCCAATCTCAATGTATTATGTACAGAATCATGACTATCTTAGACAAACACAAAAATTGAGCATCCCAGAACAAAAAGACTTTTTAAATTCCGGGTACAGAATCAGACTCTGAACACAATCCGTGAAAACATTACCTCCCATTATTTATAGCTCCTTTGTTACCCCTCAATTCAAATAAAACAGAACTCGAGTGGTTAACACAATTAATGTGTGTTGTGCACTGCTCTCAAAGGGTTACAGAGACTTAAATTTTAACTTTTGACAATGCACTGATTTTAATTTGCTTTCTTTTGAACTTGACCACTGTTACAAATGGAGCAGCTGTGAAACGCTGCTATAATTCTCCAATTGCACTTATACAAGTCTTTAAAATTGTGCAAGTATGCCCAAAGCTTCGAAATGCCTGGTGTTAAAAGCAAATCCTTTGTTTATCCATCCTGAATTAACTGCCCTGCAGTGGGATTTTTTTAAATTGTGCTTTGGCTTCCATTTGCATGTATTTTCGTACAAGTTCATGCAATGATAAAGAACTATTAAAACACCTTTAACTTCAGGACTAAATTTTGTATTCTGCTGTAAATTGAGGGCAATCACACTTAAATTCAAATAGATTTCAGACACGACCAAGCAGATCCACTCAAAAACGTTGGCAGTTTAATTTTCCCTCCAATTCTTAGCCGGACCACAGTTATTAGCCCATAAAGAGACTCTCAAAACGATTTGTAATATTTCAAATCAAATTTATCCTCGCAGAAGACTTGATCAGAATGTATTTTCTCAAAAAAAAACGGCTCAAAGCTTCTATTCTGGGATTTGTACTTGGCAGGGGAGCTTTGGACAAGTTTTAAACGAAGATTTCAAATTATGTACATCTCGATTCGTTTTAAAATGAAAGAGATCGAGTCAAAAAGAGGAAAGAATGGAGATATCAGTACACAACAATAAACACTTCCCACTGGCAATCTAATTATGACTGCCACACAAGGATTCACAAAACACCTCTGGAGGGGTTTATTTTATTTTTTGCAACACAAAAGTTAGAATTGCCATTTATTGGGGGGCTGCTTCAACTCGAATCCAAGCTGCCACACCCTCAGCAGCTTGGGGATTAAAAAAAGGCAGCTTTTACTAAACTGAAAACCAGTTTAAAAAAAACAAAAATCACCTTTCCCTCGAGTTATAAGAATAAAAAAAAGTGACTGGACTGCATTAAATTCTACATGCAGTCCCCAAAAATAAACAGCAAACTTTAAAAGAAAAGACCCAGTTACATCTTAACACAAGGCTGTCTTTAAAACATTTTAATAATCAGCAAAACCTTTTCTTAAAGGAATCAGACTCAAAATACTCCATAGCTGCACGTTAATCCCAACTGAAAGTGGAGTAAGTAAGAGCTTACAAAATAAGAACTAGAGAGGAAAGGGAGGGGGGGTAAAAGATTATTTTTCGTGTGTGGAAGAGGGTTATTATTAATTTTCGGGAGCTGATTTTAAAAGCGGTCGTGGGGATCGGCTGAGGAGTGGGAGAGGGAGAGAGAGAGAGGAAAAAGACACACATTCGCTCACACATACACAGGGAAGCGAGGGAAAGAAGAGGAGAGAGAGAGAGAGCGGGGAGAGAGAGAAAAAAAAAATCATTAAAAAATATTCGGTGAAAAATCCTCTCACTCACCTCCTCCCTCCGCTTGAAAATGGCGCCGAAACGGCCAGCCAACCGTTAGAGGCGTCGCCAGGCACCATGGGAGGAGGAGAGCGGCGGGCCACCATCATCACTACTACTACAACAACAACAACATGGACCGCACTCACTTCACATTTTAATCCCCCTCCACGCACACACCAAGAGAGAAAAAAAAAACCCTTCTCGGATTTCTATCTTGGTTTATTCGCTGAGGGAGGAAAAAAAAGCGCACGCTCGGGTTTTTTTTATTTTCAAAAACAAAAAGTTGGTCAAGCTGGAAAATGGCGCCGAGCAAAATAACGGACAACCAACGGCCGCCCGGCGCGCGCTCGCCTCCTCCCCACCCCCGGGCCCGGGGGCCGATGGGAAGGACAGTCTTTCCCACCCCCCCCATTCACTTCACTCAGCGGAGGCAGCGGGAACGGAAAAACATTTTCCATCTGCCAGCCAAGGATCTTCAGCCACCTGTAATTAATGTCCTTCCCAGATGTCCATATCCTTTACTTTTCCTTCGCTTTTTAATCATTTTCTACATGTATACTGATATAGGTAGATGTATATATATGAAACTCAAAATATATATGTTAACGTCATCAAAAGCTAAAGGGAAAGCATTTTCCATCTGCCAGCAAATGGTCATCTTTATGTCCAAGGTTATTCAACCACCTTTAATGTCCTTCCCAGATGTCCATATCCTTTACATTTAATTAGCTTTTAATCATTTTCTACATGTATAGTGATTTGTGCTCAAGCTGGGACATGGAGTTTGACGACTTTTAATGATATGAAACTCAAATATATATATTAACTTCATCAAAACTTAAAGGAAAACCTTTTTCCATCTGCCAGCCAAGGATCTTCAACCACCTTTAATGTCCTTCCTAGATGTCCATATCCTTTACATTTCATTAGTTTTCTAATCATTTTCTACATGTATATTGATCCGTGCTCAAGCTGGGGACATGAAGTTCGACCAACTTTCTTTTTTAATGAGATGAAACTTGAAATATATTTATTAGCTTCATCGAAACTTAAAGGAAAAACATCTGCCAGCAAATGGTCATCTTTATGTCCTTTCCAGATGTCCATATCCTTTACATTTAATTAGCTTTTTAATCATTTTCTACATGTATATTGATTTGTGGTCAAGCTGGCTCATGGAGTTCCATCACTTTGCTTCTTTTAATGAGATGAAACTTGAAATATATATGTTAACTTCATCGAAACTTAGAGGAAAAACATCTGCCAGCAAACGGTCATCTTTATGTCCTTCCCAGAAATCCATATCCTTTAGATTTCATTAGCTTTTTAATGATTTTCCACATGCATATTGATGTAGGTTCAAGCTGAGACATTAAGTTTAACCTTTTTTTCCTTCTTTTAAAATCTAAAATCCATCAAAGTTTAAGTTAAAGGAAGTTTGAAAGATGTGCTGGTTAGGTGCATTGACCCGAACAGGCGCCGGAGTGTGGTGACTAGGGGAATTTCACAATAACTTCATCTTAGTGTTAATGTAAGCCTCACTTGTGACTCATAATAATAAAACATTTTCCATCTGCTAACCAAGGTTGATCAACTACCATAATGTCCTTCTGAAATGTCCATATCCTTTACATTTAATTAGCTTTTTAATCATTTTCTACAAGTATATTCATTCACACTCAAGCTGGGACATGGAGTTCGACCACTTCAAAACTTGAAGTGTGTGTGTGTATATATATATATATATATAATAACTTCATCAAAACTTAAAGTTACTGTGAAATTCACCTAGTCGC
>JARDVH010000185.1:5080122-5090641 GCA_030324005.1 Negaprion brevirostris
ACATCATTCTTAAAGCTTTTTTTAAAGCCTACCTGTTTGATCAAGATTCTGTTCACCTAATATTTGGTGGTTTGGTGTCAAGCTTATAGACAATACTCCTGTGAAGCACCTTGGGACATTTTACTATGTTAATGTTGCTGTGTAAGTGCAAGCTGTTATAGTTGTTTACTTCTACATCAGCTCGAACTTTGCTTGGTTAGTAATTGGACAAAATTTAACACTCCCAAGTCTTGCTTTTCAATTCAGCTGCTAGCTCTTGATCATCTTTAGCAGGATTCCCTACCTCTTCCTTCTTATGCTATTAGTTATGACGTGGACTATAATAACTACTTCATACCCCTCCTTTCCCATGTTACTTAGCTAATCTAATAGAAAAAATGCACACCTGATTCTTACTAACAACATTCTCCTCTTTTTATAACTAATTGTCTTGCAATGGAAGTCCCTCCTTTAATCCTCTGACAATTTCCTAAGTTGATAGTCTAATGATCCGCTCCCAGCCTTTGCCAATGTCACTCTTAAACTATCCCCAGTGGCCACACAAGAGCCATGAAGGCTTTCGATTTGATTTTCTTTTTCTTCCTTGGGTGAACACATTCCCTAATGATCTGGGACTCACCATGTGAGATAATAGAGTATTGTGAAATGGATTCTGTCTTTAAGTGCATGGAAAAAGTGTGCAAGGCTGCGGTCATAGAAGATTGATATATTTTTTAAGTTGTTTGCTGAATGCTCACCAACAGCCACATAAATCATAAGTTAGATTCGAACTGACAACACAGCCCAAAAAACATTATTTTTGTTCAGTGCTTTTTAAAATGACCACCACCGTTTGGGGCTTTGTAGCCACCCAGGATAAAGGATCAAAGTCTAGTTGTGGAGCAAAGCTGTATGGGGGCACAAACAAAGACACCTGGAATAGTTCATACTCATATAAGCATGATGTGTGGGATAAGGGTACAAAAGCTGAGGCAGCTGCATTAAGTACGGAAACAATAATCCACAATGACTGGCAGGAATGCATCTTCTTAAATAGGAATGGGAATATGTGCTGAAAACGTAGTGTTAAATACAAGCTAGTTCACGGTCACAATGATTGGTAGTCTCTTCTGTATAGTTCAAAGATGTGGAAATTTTCACAGAAAGATTGGAGGAGTGTGAGCCCACAGGAATATCTAAAGAATCCGTGATTGAATGAAGCGAAGCAACAGTTGGACAGAGACTAAGCCAGTTTCCTAGTAGTGATAGGAACCATTCCATCCAATTATCTATTGTTGTCTGGTTATCCAGAACTGAAACATAACTTCTAAATATTCAGAAAACAACTAGAAGCCCTAGGACTCAAATTGTCTGCCATAAACTCCAACTGAGACAAACAAATCCCAAATCAAATAACAAGCACATTAAAAAAGTTATAATGGTTAGGAAGACTATAGAATAGAGAAATGATGAAGGAACTTTTAAAAAATAGTGGCACGGATTAACAGGAAACAAAAAGCCCTGAGAAGGTAGTGAACATGACAGTGTATTTTGCATATTTAAGGGTTTTTTGTTACTACACTTTTCAGTTTTCAGCTCTTTTGTCCTGAAGAAACTGGGGATATTTTTTGCCTATTGGTGATCATCTGCCCTCTTCCTCCAGAGAACCCACCCAATCAGACAGACTGCATTAAAGGTAGATTCTATAAAGGAAAATTTCCATAGGGGGTGCATTCCACAGGGTCCTGTTATGGATAGGTTTGAAAGAAAATGGGTTTTATGAATCACTGAAAGAATAGGTGCTTTATTCTTTAATAGATTTTTTTCAGCTGTGTTTTTTAGAGGGTGGTTTCTTTCGAGAGAAGGTTCTTTGACAGGTGATTTCTAGAATAGATGGAGTCTATGGCACCTTACTGGATGAGTTTTGTCATGGATGGGTTCTATATTAAATAGATTCTAAGGTGGGATCTATGAAAGGCAGGTTATGTAAAGGGTAAGTTATATAATATGTGAGGGTGATTTCCGTAAAGATCCACTCCACCAGGTTACTGTCCAGGCAATGGTGATAAGAAGGATTCCTACTGAACCTTGTTGGTTTCTAGTTCTACAAGCAATTTATGCCTTCCAGTAGCACCCATTGTTGGAGATCCTTTCTGCAGAAGCACTAATACTGAGTTTCACTATTCTATCATTGTGTAAGGACTATTTGTACTTAACTAATGTCCATACATATATTTTCACCAGGGTTATATTGTTATTTATTATGAATGAGAACCCTGGTTGCCTTAGCCCAGGATAGCATTCCCACATCTCATGTAACTGAGATTGGTGAACAACACAGACTAAAAATCAAACATGGAACTTTATGGTCTGTGTGTTTGTGTGTAGAAACATGTGTTTTGTATATATATTGGGTTGGAAAAACAAAAGTGCTTCAGAAAAAAGAGAATGAAGATGCACGAAATTATATATAACATTATTTACATTATTTACATGTTCTTATGTTCTTATGTTTACATTTTAAATATTGTTCCAGTTTCACGAAAGAATGATTAAGTTGTTCAGTTTTCTCTGGTATGCACACAAATGTGTAGAAAGTGTCAACAATTAAAAAAGATTTCACTTTAAGTTTGTTAGTTATCTTAAGGGACCAAAGCCCACCTTTGCTTTTGGAATTCATGTTCAAGCTTAACTTAATTATAATCATAGGGAATGAATTTGTGGGAGTATTCCTGATTATCTGCCATAACTTCAGCAGAAGAGTTACAAAAGCCCCGGGAAAATAGTGGAAATTAATTCTCTTTTTAAACTATTTATATTAAATTATTTATTTATAAATCATTCCTTGAGCTGAACATTATTATTTCTATTATCCAAGAAGTTGGGTGGTGGGTGGTAATGGGCGGTATTTTACCATTTTTGTCTAAGTGTTGGGAGGACTTGAAACTGGGAGAGTTTCAGATCTGTCTTTTGGGTGTGTTGCTCGCTGCAGAAGCCTGTGGGCAGGGCTTAACACACCCGAAGACTTGCAGAGGCTTCTGATGCTGCGCTTGCGCGTTAGCAGTAGCAGGGATCTGACAGATAAAGAGAGAGCTGTCAGGCCCTTGCTACTGCAGCAGCCTGAAGAAGCTCCCCCCTCTGCAATCGTGGGGGACCGCAGCTGTGGATGCAGTCCCCGCCAACCCTTCCACAGCCAAGACCGATCACAACTCTGCTGTCCTCCCCACTGATCGCTACAGAGTGGCAAGCAGGCGCCCTCTTCCTTGTTCCCCCCACCAGTCGCTGCAGAGTGGCAGCTGGCCCTTTCTTCTGTCCTTCCGTCACTAATCACTGCAGAGGGGTAGGAGGCCCTCTCTCCATCCGTGCCCCCACCGATGGCTGCAGAGTGGCAGTGGGCCACCCCTCTCTCTCCCCCTTCCCCCACCGTCTCCCTCACCGATCACTGCAGAGTGGCAGTGGGCTATCTCGCTCCCTCTCTCCCACAACCAATCATTAGGAACACTGTGGCCTCAATGTGTAAATTGGATGGATTAGCCCTGGTAAATTTGTCAGTTACAGGATAGGGCAGGGGAGAAGGCCTGGATAAGATGCTCTCTGAGAGTTAGTGCAGCCTTGATGGGCTCAATGATCCCTCCTGCACTGTAGGGATTGCGAACACTGGAACTACTACTGATACAGTTGTATCTGCGTCAGAGGTTTCTGGGTTTGAAAGACTCGGTGTGGGGAGAGGAAAGCTTGAAACGTACTCTCACCAGAATAGACAAGCAATTAATTTATCAGGCGAACCTCTGCTCATAAACTTGGTGCAACTCAACGTAAATGATGAATATTTGAAAAACTATAATATTTTAAACAGGTATGGACAGTATCAGAAGAGGAGTGTCTTTAATGTTCACACTAAAAACATCATTTCTATCTCTTATTTTACAGGCAAAAGAGAGATTTTTCAGGAAATGCTTTCCAAGCTGAAGCTGCAGAAATATTTCCAAGAGAAACTTTCTTTAAGCAAAATTCTTGAAATTGGCCCAGAATCCATGAAGTGTGCAAAGCCTCAAAGCTTGGGAGAAGTACCATGGTATTTTCTAAAGAAACTTATGATTCTCAATCTGACAGCCAGAAATATCAGATGCTCAGCAGATATTCCTAAAGACAAAACAGTAACTGTTGATAAAACAAACCTTTCCAACCTTTTTGACATCCCAGGGAAAGATGCTGGTGTATTGTGCAATCCCCTGGATGTCATTACTGCAGTTTTCCTTTGCGCTGATAATTCCCTGCAGCAAGAGATGCTGATGAAGATGTCCATGTGTCAGTTTGCTTTGCCTCTATTATTGCCAGACTATAGTAAGGACAACAGCACCCTACTGCTGTGGGCCATGCGTTTCATTGTGAAAAAGTGGAGACCTCAGTCACTGGAAGCAAGTAAAGGATTCAAAGAGGCAACTATGGCAACCACTCCAACGCATGTGACTTCATTTATTCGCCTGGGTAGGTGCACAACATCCAAATCAAAGGTTCTTAATGATGTGTTAAGTAACCCAAACCATCATCACAACTTCTTTATCAATCATGGCATGGAATGTGGTGACATTCCTCGTAAAATTTCTGATGGTCTAGTTGAGTTCTGCTGGTACCTCCCTTGTGGTAAGAGAAATATTGATATCTTCACAGAACCTCTTCTCATTGCCAATCTCCGTGGGGATGCAAATGGTCTACACTCTCAAGTTCACTTCTTGGCCAAGGTGTCTTCAGCAGTCTTTATATTTGTTGATCAGATAGGTACTGATGAGTTTGCATTCCTGGAATCCATTGCAGAATTGCAAACGCAATTCTTGCTGATCCTCAATCCACAACCTGCCCAGCAGGATGAGACAAGCAGCTTCCTCCAGAAACTCGCTCCGTTAATGAAACTGGAACGCAATCATATCATCATCAAAAATAAAAGCATGAATACATCAGAGTTTGTTGAAAAAATCCAGTTGAGCATCAAGAACGCTCTGGGAGATGTGACTGATCTGATGAGCATTGAGAAAATGGCTGCTGTTGCTCGTGAGTTAGAAATATCTGTCGATGAAGATGAACCAAGGTGCCAACACGCTAAAGAAGTGGCCAAGGAAATTACTGGTGCCTTGAAAGATATGCAAAGTGTAGCAGAGTACAAAATCCAAAAACTACCTTTACAAGGAGAGCTCTGGAAAAAATGGTGCAAGCTAGGCAAGGAGCTTTGCCGTCAGAGAAGGCGTGGAGATAAGCCTATTGAAATGTACAACAGTGAACTCAGACTTGAACAAACAAATCTGCGGAAGAAACAGTTAGAATATGATATCACTGAAAACCTTTCTGAGTTTGTCACTGAAATGGTAAATATGAACAATGATGAAAGATACTCCTTCCTGCAATGGATCAAATATCTTCTTGACACCACTGCTCGGCACGAGCTTTCTGAATTACGTGAGAAGTATAAACAACAGTATAAAGCTTCACCTGGTACAAGCCAAGAGCTCATGGAACTCGACAAACAAATATCGGACAGTTCTCTGGGGCTAGAACATTTCATGCGAGAAATAGGACAGATTTATGAAGCTGAGGTAACTTTAGTCCAAGAAAATATTCTGTCAGAAAATAAACGCCAATATACATCACTTCCCAGCATTGCTGCTGATCTTATGATCGATGGCTTCCCGCTTGAACTTTTAGATGGAGATGCTTCCAGTATATCAGAACAATGGGTCAGTGCTGTGCTCACAAACCTTTCGGAGAAACTAGGACCAGATACCAGGGTAGTTGTTTTAACTGTACTGGGTGTACAGAGCACAGGGAAGTCTACTCTCTTGAACACAATGTTTGGTTTGCAGTTTGCAGTGAGCAGTGGGAGATGTACAAGAGGAGCCTTCATGCAGTTGATTAAAATTACAGGAGAGCTGAAAGAGGAGACTGGCAGTGAGTACCTGATGATTATTGACACAGAAGGGTTAAAAGCTCCAGAGCTGGCAAAGCTGGAGGACAGCCATGAGCATGACAATGAGCTCGCAACTCTGGTTGTTGGATTGAGTGATGTCACATTAATTAACATGGCTATGGAAAACTCTTCCGAAATGAAGGACGTCTTGCAAATTGTGGTGCACGCCTTCCTGAGGATGAAAGAAGTTGGACACAAACCAAACTGTCAGTTCGTTCATCAAAACGTAGGAGAAGTCTCGGCACATGATCAGAACATGAGAGACAGGAAACACCTCCTGGACCAGTTAAATGAGATGACAAGGACGGCAGCAAAGATGGAGAAGAAAGAAAACACGTTCACAGAATTTTTAGACGTCATGGAATACGATCCTGAAAAGAACAACTGGTACATTCCAGGCCTGTGGCACGGTGTACCTCCCATGGCACCAGTAAACACTGGCTACAGTGAAAATATATTCGAGTTGAAGAAATATCTGTTTGATTTGTTTAAACAGCGCAAAGGAAGAAAAAACCCATTTACAATTCACCAATTCACAGAATGGATGAAGAGTTTATGGAATGCGGTTAAATATGAAAATTTCATTTTCAGTTTCCGGAACAGCCTGGTTGCAGATGCCTACAGCCAGCTCAGTCTGAAGTACTCAGGGTGGGACTGGCAGTTTAGGAAAACCATGCATTCCTGGGTTGAAAAGGCTGAAAATAATATCGACAATCATCCTCTGAATGAGCTCGAAGATTTGTATCAGACTCTGATTCAAGAATCAAATACCATTCTCCAGACTCAAAAACAAATGGTTCTCTATCATCTGGAACAATATTTCGACAGCAAAGCAGAGAACATTCACCTTGTGGAGAAATTCAGAACTGACTTCACCTTGAGTGCTGAGAGCTTGCGAAATGAGCTTGGGATTTACAGCAGGCAGAGATGCGACACTGCAATTCAGAGACGCAAAGGCATGGACAAACTGGTCAAAATACAGACTGAATATCAGGAAACTATTCAGAAACAGGTTTGCAAACTTTTACAAGATTGTAAACAGTCAGAGACTAAACTCGATGACAGTTTTCTAGAGGAAGAATTTGAAAAGATGTGGAGAGACACGGTGGAACCACTGCAGGGAATGTCATTCAAAAAGCAGAACATTGAAATGGAGTTTGAAAATCAGCTGAGACAAAGTCTACAACATCGGGGGAGTGCTGTGTGTCAGAGATTACATACAGCTGGAAAATTGTCTGCAAACGGAAAGAATCATTTTGAAGTTATCAAGGATCATATAGAAAAGAGGTTTTACCACAAAATTTTGGGGGGTTTCACAAATTCACGTATGAATGATTTGCAAATGTTTGCAGATCGCTTAATACAACGTTGTGAGGTATTTGCAAAGGAGAAGGTTAAAGCAAAAGTTGATTTTGATCAAACTTACTGTCAGTTGTTGCTGAAAATAATTGATGAAAATTTAAACATTGCAAAACGTGACTTTCAAACTAATGTTAACTTTGAGGTGGATATTAAGCTGCATTCATGTGGACACGTCTTGCCATCTTTCCAAAAGATGCATGAAGACTTCTTCAGAGAGAATGATCCAATGACTCATCTGGAAGAAATGAAAAATGCCTACTATTCCACTTTTAAAAATCTTTACCATGAAAAAGATCAAAGTCAGCAAAGGGCTCAGGCTTTGTGCAATAACTGCCTCCAACCAGCTCTGCGGAATGCCATTGACAAGAAGCTTGGTGTGGAGATTGTTGAGGATGTAAAAGCCAGCTGTACAAACCATGAACTGAGCAGCAGAGCCTATCTCCAAGCTGTGATTTTACTGGAATTGCTGGAAGAGCACCGTGTGGAAAATTACATACAGTACATTACAAACTATGAGGATTTTGCAAAAGAGTGGATCAGGAAAAGAATAATAAAGAATTACAAAGAAGGAAATAAAATTACAGGGATTGCTACAAAAATAATCCAAGCTTTGATCCGAAAGACAAAAGGTGCCATTGAACAAGCGACGGCGACTGGGAAGGAAAATGTGTCTGAATTTTTAACAGAATTTTGTAATATTTTGAAGGATGATTTTGTGATTGACAAGGGGGGTTTAGAAATTGTACTCTTTCAAAATACCACCAAAGCCAGTGAATTTGCAGCTGCTGTTGTCGCAGCCCTGGATAACGTGGAGCAAAAACTCATTTTGGGCTTTAATGAAAACCATGATATCAAGGAAATTCTGGCTCACCTGCCCGTGAAGCCAGATGAAGAACTCTTCCGCCAAGTTCTCGGCTGTGGGAAGATGTGTCCATTCTGTGGAGTTCCTTGTGAACGAGGAGGCTCAGGACACAAGGAGCATTTTGCTGCAACACATCGGCCCAAGGGTCTGCATCGATATCGCTATGAATCCAGTGAAAAACTTGTAGCAACAGTGTGCACATCTTCAGTGGCATCTGATGGTTCATTCCGCTGTGCAGCAACACGATATCAATATCATCCCTACAAAGACTACCGCAGTGTAAATGATTATTTTGCCTCCTGGGATATTCCACCAGACACCAGTATCCAAGCAGCAGCCTACTGGAAATATGTCCTGTGTACCTTTAATAAAGAGTTTGCTGAGGCTTACAATGCCCAACAGGCCAAGGTCCCTGCTGACTGGAAAACTATACGACGGGAAACCATAAAAGCAGAGATAAAGAAAACATATAATATGTGAACAAAAATATTAGACAACTGGAACAGTGTGAGATAAAATATTCAGAATTAACACAATTAGACATTCACTCTTAATGCCATGTGAGCGTTGTCATCATTGCTCAAGAGTCAGGCTTATCTAATTATTCACAAAAACAGGAAGCAAAGAGTTACCAAAAACAGCACTAAAAATGCTACAGATCTGAACTGTCTCCACTGCCAGTTACAAGTGTCAACTGCCCCTCTCAGGATCACTGTGTACACTGCGATGATATTTATCTCTGATTATAATTTGCTTTAAGTATACTTTAATGTCGTCACTGCAGTCCTACAAAGGCCTGTGCCAGAATAATGATCAACTTAAGATTTTCATTCTGAAGGTCTTTTTTAAATTATCTTAAAGCTTAATAAAGTAGATAAATTGTCATCCTGTGTTCTGTTTAGTTCCCATTTGTGACCTGACTTACTTAACACTGTTTTGTATTCCTGCTAGTAACCATTCTCACGACACTGTGGGCAATGCTGAGACTTTAGTGCAGAATTGCCCTCGTGAAGGATATGGACAATTTTGCACATAGGCCCTCTATTCGTGGCATCAGGTATCTGTCCACTTGACGCACTCTATTTACTGTCAACTTATTGTCTCCACAAGACGGACTGAGTTGTCTGGATTTAAGACTGGCCCATTCGGAGAATTACACAGGTCGTAATGCCCAGTTCTTCTAACCATTTAAGCTCAGCCTCAACTTCTGCAAATAGAGCATAGGGGACCGGTTGTGCTTTGAAATAGGTTGGGACTCTTAAGCCTATGTAGATCCTTGTCTCTTATCTTTCAGAGGCCTTGTATTTCCCTATTACTTCGTATAGGTTACCAGTACCAATGTTGAAGATTTGCTGCAAATGTTTTACAGCCAGTCCTTTACCAAGAGGCTGGGCCCTAGTCCCTGTACTGCTATTAGAGGAAACGGACTGTCTGTCGCCCATATGTAACTGAGGTTAGTGGTCCCGATTTATGCGTAATGGTTGTCCAGTGTACGTGGCCAATCTTGCCTTGGTATTTTGCAGCTGAGTGATAAGATGCCCAATTGTAGTGGTCTGAAGACATATATTCTGACGATGGCTACCGCTGCACCTGTGCCTACTCCATGTTTGTAGAGTTGGATCTGGGTTGAGGCCATTTTTGGTATAGTGATGAACATTGGTTCTTTTCAAATTGGCAAGCAGTAACTAGAGGGAACTCCAGCTATTCACAGTATATATTAATAATTTGGATGAGGGAACAAAATGTAACATTTCAAATTTGCAGATGTTGGGTGGGAGGGTGAACTGTGATGATGCAGAGATCCTTCAGAATGATCTGGACATGTTGGGTGAGTGGGCAAATCAATGGCAGATTCATGAAGGGGAAGTCGTGTTTGAGGTATTTACTGGATTTTTATGAAGATGTGACTAGTGCAGTAGATAGAGGGGAACCGATGGATGTGGTGTTTTTAGATTTCCAGAAGGCGTTTGATAAGGTACCTCACAAAAGGTTGCTGCAGAAGGTTAGGGTACACGGAGTTGGGGGTAAAGTATTAGTGTGGATTAAGGATTGGTTATCTAACAGGAAGCAGAGAGTTGGAATCAATGGATGCTTTTCTGGTTGGCAGTTGGTGACTAGTGGCGTGCCGCAGCGATCGGTGCTCGGGCCTCAACTGTTCACCATATACACAGACGATCTGGAGGAGGGGGCTGAGTGTAGGGTAACAAAATTTGCTGATAACATCAAGATGAGTGGAAAAGCAAATTGTGTGGAGGGCACGGAAAGTCTGCAGAGAGATCCGGATAGGCTGAGTGAGTGGGCGAGGACCTGGCAGATGGAGTATAACGTTAGCAAATGTGAGGTTATCCACTTTGGTA
>JARDVH010000185.1:6288464-6298935 GCA_030324005.1 Negaprion brevirostris
AGAGAGAGGGAGAGACATCAGAGAGAGAGACAGAGAGAGAGAGACAAAAAGAGAGAGAGGGAGAGGCATCAGAGAGAGAGAGACAGAGAGACAGAGAGAGAGACAAAAAGAGAGAGAGGGAGAGACATCAGAGAGAGAGACAGAGAGAGAGAGACAAAAAGAGAGAGAGGGAGAGGCATCAGAGAGACATCAGAGAGACAGAGAGAGAGAGACAGAGAAACAGAGACTGCAACAGCGAGAGAAAAAGAGAGACAGAAAGAGAGCAAGAGAGACAGAAACTGAGAGAGCAAGAGAGACAAACATACAGAAAGAGAGACAGGCAGAAAGGGAGACAACAGACAGAAAGAGACAGAGGCAGTAAGAGACAGAGAGTGAAAGGCAGAGAGTGAGAGGTGGAGAGAGCATCAGAGAGAGAGACAGACACATCAGAGAGAGAGAGCGAGAGAGACAAAGAGAGCGAGAGAGACAAAGAGAGAGAGAGACAGAGACAGAAATAGAGAGAGGGAGAGAGACAGAGAAAGACAGAGAGAGAGAGGAAGAGAGAGAGATATCTTCATTGTCCACACGCACAAGATTTTCATCAGTGCTCCTTCACAAAGGGAAGAATCTTCTGGTGATCAAGGTAACGCTCTTGCATTGATCCGGTTAGAATTCCTCTGTTGCCATCCATTTCCAGATCCGCCTCCCACCCACCTCCCATCATTTGTGTGAGTGTGTGTATGTGTGAGTGTGTGAGAGTGTGTGTGTGTGAATACGTGTGTGTGAGTGTGAGGGTGTGTGTCTGTGTGAGTGTGTGTGTTTGTGTGTGTGTGTGTGTGTCTGTGGGTGTGTATGTGTGTGTGTGTGTGTGTGAATACGTGTGTGTGAGTGTGAGGCTGTGTGTCTGTGTGAGTGTGTGCGTTTGTGTGTGTGTGTGTGGGTGTGTGTGTGTGTGTGAGTGTGTGTGTGAATACGTGTGTGTGAGCGTGAGGGTGTGTGTCTGTGTGAGTGTGTGTGTGTGTGTGTGTGTGTGTGTGAGTGTGTGTGTGAATACGTGTGTGTGTGTGAGGGTGTGTGTCTGTCTGAGTGTGTGTGTTTGTGTGTGTGTGTGTCTGAGTGTGTGTGTGTGTGTCTGAGAGTGTGTGGGTGTGTGTGTGTGTGAGAGTGTGAGTGTGTGTGTGAATACGTGTGTGTGAGTGTGAGAGTGTGTGTGTGTGTGAATGAGTGAGTGAGTGTGTGTGTGCATGTGAGTGTGAAAGTGTGTGTATGTGAGTGCATGAGTGTTGTGAGTGTGAGTATGAGTGTGTGCGCGAGTGAGAGTTTGTGAGTGTGTGTGAATGTGTGGGAGTGTGTGTGTTTGTGTGAGTGTAAGTGTGTGTGTGTGAGTGTGTGAGAGAGTGTATGAGTGTGTGTGTGTGACTGAGTTTATGAGTTTGTGTGTCTGTGTGTGTGAATGTGTGTGTCTGTGAGATTGTGTGTGTGTGTTTGTTTGTCTGTGTGTGTGTGAGTGTATGTGTGTGTGTGGGTTTGTTTGTGAGTGTGTGTGTGTTTGTTTGTGTGTGAGTGTGTGTGTCTGTGTGAGAGAGTGTGTGTGTGTGTGTATGTGAGAGTGTCTGTGTCTACGTGTGTGTGTGTGTGTGTGTGTGTGTGAGTATGTGAGAGCACATGTGTGTGTGTGTTTGCTTGTGTTTGAGTGTCTGTGTGTGCATGAGTGTGTGTGTGTGAGTGTGTGTGTCTGTGAGTGTGTGTGTGTGTAAGTCTGTGTATGTGAGTGTGTATGAGTGAGTGTGTGTTTGTGTCTGTGTGAGTGTGTGTGTGTGCAAGTGTGAGTGTGTGTGTGTGTGAATGAGTGAGTGTGTGTGTGTGTGTGTGTGAGGGTGAGGGTGTGTGCGTGTGTGTGTAAGTGTGTATGTGTGTGAGTGTGAGTGTGTTTGTGAGAGTGTATGAGTGTGTGTGTGTGAGTGTAAGTGTGTGTCTGAGTCTGTGTGTGTGTGCGTGTGTGAGATTGTGTGAGTGTGTGTGTTTGTGTGTCTGTGTATGTCTGTATGAGAGAAAGTGTGTGTGTAAGTGTGTGTGTGTGTGTGTGTGTGTCTCTGAGTGCATGTGTGTGAGTGTGTGTGTATGTGAGAGCGCGTGTGTGTGTGTTTGCTTGTGTGTGTGTGTGAGTATGTGTGTGTGTGAGTGTCTGTGAGTGTGTGTGTGTGAGTGTGTCTGTGTGTGTAAGTATGTAAGTGTGTGTGTGTTTGAGTGTGTGTGTGTGAGGGTGTCTGTGTGTGTAAGTATGTAAGTGTGTGTGTGTTTGAGTGTGTGTGTGTGTGTGTGTGTGTGTGTGCAGGGTGGAGTGGGTGTGGGAGAGGGGGAGTTTGTGGTGGGGCAGAAGTGGTAAATTCCCCCCCTCTTCCCTTGATGAGTGAGAATGGAGGGGAGCAGAGGAGCATGAGTAGACTCGCAGGACACTGTCTGTGTGAGAATGTGTGAGTGATGGACTCTCCCTCTCCCTGCAATTCCCCCATTTCCCTGCTGTCAGTTAACAATGATCTCAGCACTCTGCTCCCTGCCTTCCCCGCATTGTGTCGCTGATGGTTATTGTGACAGCGAGGGAGGCATCATCTTGCAATATTCCCAGCATCACAGACTCACTGTTAACTGTTTGTGGTCCTCTCCCTCGCTCTCTCTCTATCTCTCTCTCTCTGTCTTTGTCTCTCTCTCTGTCTCCACCTCTGTGACTCTCTTTGTTTGTCTGTGTCTGTCTGTCTGTCTCTCTGTCTCTTTCTTTCTCTCTGTCTCTCTCTGTCTCCCTGTCTCTCTTTCTATCTCTCTCTGTCTTTCTCTCTCTCTGTCTCTTTCTCTCTCTTTCTCCCTGTCTCTCTCTGCCTCCCTCTCTGTCTCCATGTCTCTCTCTCTCTGTCTCTCTCTTTCTGTTTCTCTCTCTCTCTCTGTGTCTCACTCTCTCTCTGTCTACCTCTCTCTCTTGTGTCTCTCTCTCTTTCTTCCCTGCCTTTCTCCTTCGCGCTCTCTTTTCCTTTCTCTCTGTCCTCTCCCTCTCCTCTCTCTTTCTATGTTTCTCATTCTCTCGTTTTTCTCCCTTTTCCCCCTCTCTTTCTCACTCTTTCTTTCCCTCTCTCTCTCTCTCCTTCTCTCCCTCTTTCTCTTTCCCTCTCCCCCTCTCTATCTCTTTCCCTCCCTCCCTCTTTCCCTCCCTGCCTCTTTCCCTCTCCCTCTCTCTCTGTTTCATTCTCTCTTTTTCTCCCTCTCTCTTTCTTGCTCCCTCTCCTTCCCTCTCTCTTTCCCTCTTGCCGCTGAGCAGAAGGTTATTAGTGGAAGCCCCACTCCAGAGCCATAAGTGCTGACACCAGGTTGGTACGCCCAGTGCCAGTGCAGAGGGGGTGCTACACTGTCTGAGGCGCCATCTTTTAGGGGAGACAGAGAACAGAGCCCCAGTCTGTGCCTCTGGGGTGAGAGAAGGGAGAGAAAGGACCCTCCCCAGATGCCATGGGATAGTCTTCGCTCTCAAACAACCTCCGCTGCACTGGTTATTCCGAAAAACTCCATCATGAGAAACTTTATAAAATTCTAACAGGGTTAGACAGGGTAGATTCAAACAGAATGTTCCCCATGGTGGGGGGAATCCAGAACCAGGGGGTCAGAGTTTGAGGATAAACCTTTTAGGACTGAGGTGAGGAGAAATTTCTTCACCCAGAGGGCAGTGAATGTGTGGAATTCACCCCCTCAGAAAGTAGCTGAGGCCAAAACGGTAGTTGGGTGTCACAGTGGCACAGCGGTTAGCGCTGCTTCCTCACTGTGCCAGGGACCCGGGTTCGATTCCCGGCTTGGGTCACTGTCTATGCATACTGTTCATAGAGTACAGAGGGGAGAAGGATTTGATTTATTATTGTCACATGTATTGGGATGCAGTGAAAAGTATTGTTTCTTGCGCGCTGTACAGATAAAGCATACCGTTCATAGAGAAGGAAAGGAGAGGGTGCAGAATGTAGTGTAACAGTCACAGCGAGGGTGGAGAGAAAGATCAGCTTCATGCGAGGTAGGTCCATTCAAAAGTCTGACAGCAGCGGGGAAGAAGCTGTTCTTGAGTCGGTCGGTGCGTGACCTCAGACTTGTGTATCTTTTTCCCGACGGGAGAAGGTGGAAGAGAGAATGTCCGGGATGCGTGGGGTCCTTAATTACGCTGGCTGCTTTTCCCGAGGCAGCGGGAAGCGTAGACAGAGTCAGTGGATGGGAGGTTGGTTTGCGTCATGGGTTGAATAATGTGGTGTTTGATCTTAAACACCACAAATCAATTACCTTGATTCTAGAATCTGGATGGGTACTTTGTGACCTGAGTCTTTGAGGTAATGGAATCATTGCACCTTTCTCATCCACCTTCCCTTAATCCATCTGTGTGAAGAATGAATTCTGGTGTTAATTGCTTTGGATAGGACTCTGTTAAACTGAAGGGCATTAGCATAACAACAAATTAGGATTTATTTCATCCGTTCTGTTACTTGTGCAATGCCATGTTCTAATGGATAGTTCAATCCCCTTCTCTTTCATCATATGCACAGAAAAAAAATTATATGGTGTTTAGCAATGCAGCAGGCGGGTTATTATCTGTTATTCTTGCTGTTTTGCCAGTTAAGGTATAAATTTGCATAACATTACACGCTTCTGTAGAGCTGAACCCTGGCAGCCTGATTCCGGGCAGATAGAGGGAAATGGCTGTCGAGACACTGCTATTACAAGGTGGAATTTGTACTACTCATCTGTCAGTCACCTTGTACAAAGGCAGGTATCGCAGGCTGCGAGATAGAGGGGCACTGCAAGTGAGCTGTGTGTCTAGCGATGGTGTGTCACACTGACTTGCTCATTCTTTCACTGTCAGGCATTTGACATTCTGAAGGTGACCCACGGAAGAGAACATTCCCTGACTGGCAACCTGCAGCAGATCCTGGCAGAATGCAAGGCCGAGCTCTCCAGCAGGACATGAACAGATGTGAACAGCACCAACTCGTCATTATCTGCCTATGTGTGTGACTACGTGTGTGCCTGCCCATACACCTGCTTGCATGTGTGCATGTTTGTGTGTGTGCATGTGTTTGTGTGTGCATCTGTATGTGTGTGTATGTATTTGCGTGTATATGTGAGTATGTGTGTGTGTATGTATGTGTGTCTGCATGTCTGTGTACATTGTATCTATGTGTGTGAATATGTGTGTGTATGTATTTATGGATGTGTGTTGTGTATATATGCGCGTCTGTGTACATGTGTGTGTATGCATCTATTCATGTGCATATGTGTGGTATTTTTGTGTGTATATGTATATGTGAGTATGTATGTGTGTTGTGTGTGTTCATGTGTGTGTGTGTTCATCTGTGTCTGTTCATGTATATATGTGTGTATGTACTTCTGTATGTGTGTGTATGTATGCATGTATTGTGTGTGCATGATTGTTTTGTACTTGTGTGTATATGTATCTGTTCATGTGTATATGTGTTGTATGTATGTGTGTATGTGTCAGCATGCATATGTGCAGGTGTGTGCATGTGTTTGATATGCTGATAATGCTGGGTTAAAGTTAGACTGTCAGCCCAACAGCAGGTTAAAGACAGGAATCTAACTGATGCAATTTATTAAATTGCTTTGTGAGCTGTCGCTGGGACAGCCTACACCAAACAGGATTCAGAGTGGTTTTGGATGAATTTGAGTTGTAGGGCTGGACACTCTTTATTTGTAACCACAGTGTTGATTCTTATAACATCTCCCCCCTCTGTAGACTCACCAGTGTCCTGATGGGTAAACCTCCTGTACCTTGATGCTGTCAGGTAGATGCGGTGACATTAAGAATTGGATCAATCTGTCAGTCTCTGGTGATAGCTTCCACCTGGGGGTTACAGATTCAGCCAAGTGTGGAAGGCTGAGGTAGAGCCAGGGATCCAGAGGTTGTTTGTCCCTGTGACCTGCCTAATCATTCTGTTCGATATAAAACTTACCAATAAATCACCTGTGTATTCCTATCAAAAATTGTGAATGATAGAAAGCAATAATATCACCCCTCCAATGAGAGACTTCATTAAAACTCTTCACAACTTTCAACATTTTCACCTGATTGCCTCTTAATATTCGAATGAAAGAATCTCAGTTTCACTTCTCTTCTCAGAACCAGAGCCTCTGAAGTCTCAAAGAGTGTCACCTTGATGATACCCTTTCTCTATAGCCTTGGCATCCTTCCCAAAGCAGAGAGCCTAAAACTGGGCACAACATTTGAGTAAGAAGTCTCACAACACCAGGTTAGAGTCCAACCAGTTTATTTGATGATCTTTGAACCAGTGCTTCGTGTAGATTTGACTTTGCTGTTGTACCTGCACCTATTTATAAAACCAAAGACCCCATGTGTTTATTTTATACAGTTGTATCATCAGATCCTCCCGCTGTGTGGATACAGCTCCTCCTCTTACCCTAAGAGGGCATTGGGTTGGTCCATGATCACGCTTGCTGAACTACAGCAGTGGTTCTTCCGCAATATGACTGACCAGGGAACTCTCCTCACCGATCATCAGGTGAAATGAAAGGATTTACAGGCAGGAAATCAACCTGTTTGGTTATGTTATGTTTCCATGCTCAAGTCACAGAATGAGACTTAAACCCAAAGCTTCTGGCCCAGAGGTAGGGACAGTACCATCATACCACAGAACCTCCCTAGGAAACAGATCAACAGAGACTTAGGGAAAACCTTGCCTCCGACATGGCTGGTACATTGTTGCATCAACTGGTGCCATGGGCCTAAAATAGTTGACAAGCCCTGAGCAAATAATTATCTGTTATCAGGCATGGATGCTTCAGATGAGAGTTGTCCCACTGGAGTGGTTACTAAGATAGTGTGAACACTGTTTAGGCCGATACCCTCTGGAATTTAGAAGAATGAGGAGAGATCGAATTGAGATATACATGATGATAAAAGGTACAGATAAAGTAGACATGGAGCGAAAGCTTCCTCTTGTAGGGCATTCTAGGACGAGAGGTCATAGATCTTAGGATAAGGGGTAGCAAATTTAAAACTGAGTTGAGGAGAAACTACTTCTCCCAAATCTGTGGAATTCGTTACCCCAGAGTGCAGTGCCTGCTGGGTCAGTGAGTAAATTTGAGGAGGAGTTAGACAGATTTTTAATTGGGAATGGGTTGAAGGGTATGGGGAAAGGCAGGAAAATGGGGATGAGGAGCATATCAGCCACAATCGAGTGGATCGATGGGCCGAATGGTCTAATTCTGCTCCTATATCTTATGAACTCGGGTTGAAATCCTTCCTGAGCAGTTTTGGAGATTTAAATCTGGAATGACAAGTCTCCAGAATCCTGATAGACTTCATCCCAGGATCCTAAAAGAAGTGCTGCAGAGATAACAGATACATTGGCTGTAATTTTCCAAAATTCCCTATATTCTGGTAAGATCCCATCAGATTGGTAAATAGTGAATGCAACTCCTTTCTTCAAGAAAGGAGGGACGTGGAAAGCTATAGGCCGTTAGCTTAATATCTGGCATAGGGAAAATGTTGGAAGCTGTTATTAAGAAGGTTATAGCACAGCAATTATAAAATCTTAGTGCAATCGGGCAGAGTTAACATGGTTTTGTGAAAGAGAAATCATGTTTGCTAATTTGTTAGAATTCTTTAAGTAAAATGCAAGGTGGATAAAGGGGAACTGCTAGATGTACTGTACCTAGATTTGCAAAAGATGTTTGATAAGGTGCCACTTCAGATGTTACAACATAAGTAGTCATGGTGTAGGAGGGTAACATATTAGCATGAATAGAGGATTGATTAAGTGGGGATAGCTTCATGGTTGACAACCTGTAACTAGCAGAGTACCACTTGGATCCGTACTGGGGTCTCAACTATTTATAATCTAGGTAAATCGAGGGACCAATGTGTGGTTACTAAATTTGCTGATGACCCGAAGATAGGTAGGAGAGTTAAGAGGTAAAGGAGGACAGGAGGAGTCTGTAAAGGAATACAGATAGGTTAAGTGAGCGTGAAAAATATTTGGTAGATGGAGTCCAACGTGGGAAAATGTGAACTTGTCAATTTTGCCAGGAAGAGGAGAAAAACAGTACGTTATTTAACTGGAGAGAGATTGCAGAACTCTGTGGTACCAGGGTAGCGGAGTGCCCTGTTACATAGAATCACAAAACGTTAGTATGCAGCTACAGTAAATTAGGAAGGCAAATAGATATGGCATGGTAGCACAGTGGTGAGCATTGCTGCTTCACAGCACCGGAGACCCGGGTTCGATTCTCGGCATGGGTCACTATCCGTGTGAAGTTTCTATGTTCTCCCCACACAGAGAACATAGACTTCTGCGTGGGTTTCCTCCCACATTCCAAAAGACGTGCTGGTTAAGTGCATTGACCTGAACAGGCGATTGTGGCGACTAGGGGAATTTCACAGTAACTTCATCGCAGTGTTAATGTAAGCCTTACTTGTGACTAATAAACAAACTTTTACTTAGAAGAATGTTGTTTGTTGCGAGGGGAATGGAGTATAAAAACAGGGAAGTTTTGCTACAATTGTAAAGGGCATTGGTGAGTCAATACCTGGAATTATGCACACAGTTTTGATCTCTTTCCTTGAGGATATGATTGCATGAGAGGATGTTCAGAGGTTTACTTGACCAATTCCTGGGATGAAGAGATTACTTAAGGAAAGGTTGATTGCTACCCTTTGGAGTTTAGAAGAACGACAGGTGATCTTACTGAAGCAGGAAATGCTGAGGGATCTCGACAGAGTGAACGCTGAGAAGGTATTTCCCCTTGTGGGAGGGGCTTGAATTGGGGGACACAGTTTAAACTCAAGGAATCTCCAAATTAGGACGCAGGCGAGGAGAACACCGTAACCCACACATTTACCCCACTGACCCAGACAGTTTCATGGATACGATAGGTATAGAAGAATATGGGCAAAACACGGGCAAATGGGACTAGCTTAGTGGTTAAAAAAGGGGCAGCATGGACAAGTTGGGCCAAAGGGCCTGCTTCCATTCTATAAACCTCTATGACTCTAATCCCCATAACCTACACAACTTGGGACAATAAAGGGTAATTTAGCACGGCCGGTCCTCCTAACCCACACATTTTTCGGACCGTGGGAGGAACAGGAGCACCCGGAGGAAACCCACACAGAAACAGGGAGAATGTGCAGACTCCATACAGACAGTGACCAGAGGCTGGAACTGAACCTGGGCCCCTGGCACTGTAAGGCAGCTGTGCCAGCCACTGTACCACCCATAGTACTTCTGTAAAGTGCTTTGGGATGTTCTATTGCACCAACTCTATCGAAATGCAAGTTGTTGAACGCATTAATCGTTTTATATAAAGAAAGTTAGGAGGAGGATTTTGAAACTTGTATCTGCTGATTTATACAAAGCTACAAGCTTTAAAATTTATTATTGTTGTGAAATGCTGCCACCCTTGAGTATGCAGAGTGATTTTCATTGGGGGATGGTGGCTGGTTACTGTGGGGAAGGCCCATCCTTCCTGTGGAAACCAATGGATAAACTTGCCAATCAGCATTCCCTAACTTGCTCGGGTGAGAGCAGATGCAGGTTGATCAGAAATTTGCTCAGTAATCACAAACATCACCTCGATACGGGCTCACTATCGCTGACTGGGCAAAGCGAAGCCACAGCTTCACCTCAAGAGACAGCCCATTGGCTCTGCCTACACCTCCTGCCCAGGGTGGACAGCAGGGAAAGCAGCCAGCATAATCAAGAACCCCACGCACTCTGGACATTCTCTCTTCCGCCTTGTTTCGTTGGGAAAAAAACTACAAAAGTCTGAGGTAATGTACCAACCGACTCAAGAACACCTTCTTCCCTGCTGCCATCAGACTTTTGAACGGACCTACCTCGCATTAAGCTGATCTTTCAATTTAATGAGGTAATGGTATTATCACTAGACTATTACTCCAGAAATGCAGCTAATGTTCTGGCAGACCCGGGTTTGAATCCCACCACGGCAAATGGTGGAACTTGAATTCAACAAGAAATATCTGGAATTAAGAATCTACTGATGACTGTGAAACCATTGTCGGAAAAACCCATCTGGTTCACTAATGTCCTTTAGGGAAGGAAATCTGCCAACCTTACCCGCTCTGGCCTACATGTGACTCCAGAGCCACAGCAAAGTGGTTGACTGTCAACTGCCCATCGCAACTAGGGATGGGCAATAAATGCTGGCCAGCCAGCGACACCCATGTCCCATTAATTTCTCTACACCCTAGCTATGACTGTAACACTACATTCTGCACTCTCTCCTTTCCTTCTCTATGAACAGTATGCTGTGTCTGTATAGCACGCAAGAAACAATTTTTTTTACTGTATATCAGTACACGTGACAGCAATAAATCAAATCACTGATATTGCTCACAATTCCAGGACAATGGAATTGGCAAAATAAGAATTTAAGTTTAAAAATATTCACATTAAAGACAGTTATTGTCTTTGAA
>JARDVH010000187.1:0-25216 GCA_030324005.1 Negaprion brevirostris
ACCCCCCCACCCCGCTCAACAACTTGACTAGCCCACGCAGAATTGCTCAAGGGAAGATTACTCTGCCCAAAGGTACGTCTGATCTTCTGAGGGCGGGAGTTGACACTCAGTGCCCACCAACAGGGAGAGGCAATTAAAGACAGTTGATAGGTTATTAGTAAAGAGTCATGGCAATGGATCCGCGTGGTTATGACACAGGTTTGGTCCAGGAACAGGACCAGTTTCCTATCAATCATCTACAAGCCATCAACCCCTAGCCATGCAGGAAAAATCAATTCCCAGCACACCGGGAAATTAGGAAAGAATTCCAGGCACTCCGGGTTCTGCTCTCCAACTCCGCCAGTGATTACCTCGGAGTTTGAAATGGACACAGCGGGTTTAGCCTCTCGACAATATTGTCTCCCGATGAAGGGAACTTGGACCACAATGCTCATGGTGGGAGAAGCGAGTTCCGGTCTGCTGAACCCCACTCACTTCCGAGGCTGAGCAGGAGGAACCGCACCCAGCATTGAAACTCCAAAAAAGGCTTCCATGGCTCTCAGCCCTCGATGGTTACTCAGACATAAAGGGGGAGTGGTGCAATAACTTCAAACAGGTTAATGAGTTGAACATGCCCAAATATAAACTACCGAACTGAGGCCTGTGAAATCTGCCCACTCAGGGAGCTCCACAGGGAGTTCAAAGCTGCAAGGAGTGAAGCACTGAGAGTTGGGGTGAGTGTGGGAGTTTAGGGAAGTGGATGGAGTGGTGTTGCTGTGTCTTGTCTCCCTTACAACCAGGTCCAGTGCAGGCAGGAATCTCCAAGAGATTACAGTTCAGAAAGGGGTGTGAGCTGATGGGTTTATTGAGTCTTTCAGAAGGATTTCGACAAGGTCTCACACAACAGACAACCATGTAAAGTGAAAGCATATGGAATTGCAGGCAATGTTTTGAGATTGATAGAAAGCTGGTTAACAGATAGAAAGCAAAGAGCTGGCATTCAGTATCAAGTTGGTTACTGCAGGAATCTGTGCACGGACCCAACTGTTCACATTATATATTAATTAATGTTAAAATTGAACAAGATGTATTATTCCGAAAATTGCAGATGATAAAAGGTGAGTGAGAGTGAGCTTTGAGAAAGATACAGACATGCTTTAGTGTGTTCTGAACAGGTTCGATGTGTGGGCACGTGCAAAGCAGTTGCGGTAAAACGTGGATGAGTGTGACGTTATCTCTTTGCAGCAATAAAAGGAAGGCAGGTTATTATTTGAATGGGTGTAAATTGAGATAGATGGATACTCAGAGAGACCTTGGTCTCTGCATGCATCAGTGACATGGAGGTGTGTTTTCACTGATGAAACACTGGGTGGCGCAGCGACCACTTCACGGAAGTATCGCAGGTTCGCTTCAAATCCAAACAGGATTCGTGACAAACCCTGTAAGTTAAAAGCGACAGAGTGGGAAAGGGATATTTGATAGAGAAATTACAGCGATACGAGAAAACTGTGAAGCTAAGCATTTATTAACGTTAATCAATTTATGCCTCAATCTTTATTCACAATTTCATAACATTTTACAGGAAGATTTCTTTTGAAGTTGGCTCCAGTTGTGTATGTCAACTGAACAGAATATCGACGAAATATAGGGAAAACAGGACATCGGCATAAAAGGCAGTGAACAAATAGCAATAAGAAATTACTACTAAATTGCAGATTAATTCGAACAACATTGAATCATCTAGATTCAATTATATGAATGCCACGATTCTCTCATTCAGTTAAAACAGAAAATGAAATACAGTTTACGTTGCTATCTCTTAACTGAGGTTGGTTTAAATCTGAGGATCTCTAAAATAATGCAATACATTTCCACAACACCACTATATGAATAAACAGGTAGAGAAAAATTGTCCGAAATCTAATAAATCACTTGACCAGTAAAAGAGGAAACAAGAAATAAAGCAAACTTTTCATGGATTTGAAGCATTTAGTTAAAAGTTGCTTATCAATTAAGAATTGTGGAGATTTTTCAAACCTCTTCCGTCAGTTAGAAATGTCCATAGATTGAATTATCAAGATGGCACCGTGGCACAGTGGTTAGCCCTGCTGCTTCACAGCACCCGGGGACTCGGGGTCAAGTCCAGGCTCGGGCGCCTGCCTGTGTTGAATTTGCACGTTCTCCCCGGGACTGCATGTGTTTCCTTCACAGTCGAAAGGTCTGCAAATTAGGTGGATTGTCCGTGGTTAGTGCAGATTAGGGGAAGTAATGCGGCAAAAACGCGGATCGAGACGGCTAAATGCTCTATTCGAGAATTGGAGCAGAATCGGTGGGCTGAATGGTCTCTTTGAATTTGTGCCATGCAGAGATCCAAATAATCAGCTCAGGAGAAATCAACAGCGTCCAAAGATTAAACCGATCACTTGATCTGTAAAAGAGAGATACAATATTGAAGCAGATGTTTATGATCTGAGACAGTAATGTGAGAGTTTTTTAATCAATAAAACATTTTATCACTTTTCTCTCAGTCTGAAATGTGAGTGGACTGATCATCCCACCTTCATCAGAGTTACTGCAGCGCTGTAGGACAAGCTCAGGAAGAACAGGAAGATGAATGTGGAAGCGGTTGTCCAGATGTTGCCGTTATAATCCTCATTGTCTTCAATCCAGCTTGTATTTGTGGAATCTATGGAGTTGACGAGGAGGAGACAGTTAATGCATGATATCATACTGGGTTTTATCTTTTATCTTCGTTTTTATCTTGATTTTCTCACTTTTATCTTCGTTCAGGGATTATTTTGCTCTATAATGTCATCTTTAAAGTTTGTTTGCTAATAATGTAATCAATTAACGCAATGTTGTTAATTGCTCATTCTCAGCAAAGTATCTACGTTACCAACTGCACCTCCGAGTTTATTTCATGTGCAATGTTCGAAAATATTATGCATTTTCTTCATTGTCAGACACTCTCTTAGTCTGCTTTAATTTTGTACCAACTATCAGCAAATATATTCTGAAGACCAAGCAAGGGAAGTTAACTGAGCTGAGTTGAATAAATTAGGTCTACATTCTCTCGAATGTTGAGGAACGTGAGAAATTTCCTTGTTGAAACAACAAATAATCGGAAGGGGTTTGACAGGGCAGTCAGTGTTTCTGCTGGACGGCGAATGCAAAACAAAAATAAAACGGGAGTGCAGTCTTTTGATGAGTGAGCGTCGTTGATGACTGAGATGAGGAAACTTTCTTTTCATCGGGGTTTTGAAACTTCGGAATTCTTCACGTTTGTTGATTGGGTTGGGGTGGGTGTATCTTTGTTTTTTTTTCAAGAAATCAAAGGATATGAGGAATGATTGGGAAATAGCAATGAGACCAAATACCAGGTATTATCCGATTGAATGCTGATCAATTCCATATTGGGTCTATGGACTAGCCCTAAAAGAATATCTTATGTTCTTACGATTTACAATTTTTGAGATAAATTTAGGTTACTACTGTGGAATATTACCCATGATGATCAGATGAGTTACATTTTTGTTTGTGTTTGCAAATTATTAACTTATCTCGGTTTCTGAAGGAGAACATGGTTTCTGTCTGTGACAGACCAACATGTAGTAAAGTCATGTTTTACAGAATGTGCCCATTAATAACACACTTTTAATTAAACACCACATATAGCCTGTCCTTCCTGATTGCTTGGGCTGTAGTATTTGCATTCATAGGAATACAAAATGTGAAGGGGATTACAAGTTATTTTTCATAAGAAGAGAGTGTTGATTGGTTGGCAAATGGACTCCGATGGGTAAAGACTTTTTTCCAAGTTGAATGGAGTAGATAAATGTTGACTCAGTGTTAACTACCATGTTTTGTTTAAAATCAAACCAGGCAGCTTGACTCTGAGAAATGAACCTGAGCACGGCTGTCGCCTATTTTGTTCAGGGGAAACAGACACACACGTGTACATGTTCTTTCTGTCTCAATAGAACAGGGCTCTGAATTTCAATGTATGCAACTTCATGGCGTTAGATGCGCCACACTCACTACTATCATTAAATAAGTGATGCTTGGTGGTTGTGTGAATGTCCTGTTGAGTGCAATATGGAAATCTGTGACATATCTCTTTGTTCAGTGATGATCAAGTTCTGTGCTACCATACGGGAGTATTAAAGATAATGTACATTCTTATCTGAAAATGAGCCATATTATGTGTATTCATTCGCCTGCATTAATATGTGTACTTTGTAGTTATTCATCGCTATGCCTGCACGTGTGTGCTAATGTGTCAATTTTTATGTCTGCTTATCATTGTTTAGCGAGTGTTTATTGGGTGCGTTTATGTATCAATGTTTATGTTTATGTATTAATATACCTAATGAGGTGAGTTGATGCGTTCATAATCATCAGTGCATATGGTTATGGAACAGTTTGTGTATCGCCGTGTAAGTGAGCATTTTAATGTTTTTGTCTTCATGTGTGTGCTTGATATTGTATGTACCTGTGTTGGTGAATGTCTATATGTACGAATTGGTGAATGTTGATGTCTCCAGGTGTGATAATAGGGGTCTTTATTTGTGTATGTTCTCTTGTATCTGCGAACATGCTCATATTTGTGTCTATGTTTGGGCCAGTGAATGTATTAATACATGCTGGCTTGTATTTACTAATGTCTGCGTTTGTTGATGTATGTGCATACGTGTCCATGCCTGTGTCACTTTATAAGACAGTTTTAACATGAGTGTGCTTGAATTCATGAGAGGAGATGGGTTATTAATATTAGCGGCTGTGTTTGCTTCTGAGTCTGCGTGTGTGTTTGTGGAGATGTGTTTGCCTGTTTGTTTGTATGCCTGTGTCAGTACGTGAGCATTTCTATTATTCCTGCAAGTTTAAACGCACACTATGAACTCAAGGTGGCCCTGTCAGTGCGTATTACTGCAATGGTTGCCTTTTTCTGGTCATGGATATATTTCAATGCGAGCTGCCGCGCTTTTAGCCTAATGAAAGTAACAGTTCAGTGATCAGCCCTCGGAATGTCAGTGGAAAAACTGAAGCAACTGGTAGGATCCAATCACCAGTGAATTATTGGGGCATTCAAATTCAATTTATCATATGATCAAAAGGGACAAATGTAACCGGACACGTTTGCATGATGTTGTGCTGCATCCATGCGGATGCTGCACATGATTCCCATGAAGCAGGTTTTAAAATTTCAGGCAGTGGGATGGAAGTCCACTTTGATGCCATTGGTAACTGAGTTCAGAGGGCAGTGAGTGGTTGCCGAGTCTGCGCATTGTTGGTGAAGAATTGTCCGTTGTCCTCTCTGCAGAGTCATAACGCATTAACAGTTGTCCTTTCCCTCTCTGTGTTGATTAAGTCAGTGCAGAGTGGTTTAAAATTGTCAATTCTCACATCCACAGTTGAGATAATTCAGGTTCCTATTATTAGTTGGGTCTCACTTTAGTTCTAAAACTTTGATGGGATTGAGAAAAAAAAACTAGAAATGAGACATCTGTATTGAAAAGTTATACATTTATTTCCCGGAAATGGAACTTTCTCACATCTCCCTACAACTGGAGGAAAATCGCTGAAGTGGAATTATGCATCAGTAGTGTCCGCTTAGTGTTGTGTCTCAACCTGGCGAACTGATTCTCTAAGACTGGGGCATTAGACTGACAACTATCCTACTTCAACCTATCAGTTATTCACTTGAGAGGTATGGGAAACAAAATTAATTGGCCTGATTTTTTTTAAACACAAGTACAACAAAATGATTTTATTATTTTAACGTTGGAAATGCAATATGGAGTTTCTCATCGACGACAATTGGAAATGTTCACAAAACCGGGTTTACCGCTGGATTTATTAACTGTTCTGTTGATGATCTTCAAGGGGATGGCTTCATGTCCCACCACACAGGAGTAAGAAGCGCCGCTGGACCATTCCTCTGCTGCAATGGATAACAGGCTGTACATGAAGAAGGAGCTATTGCCGTTCTCCGCCACCACCTGGGTGTTCCTGTAGTTCCCGGGATTCACCAGCTTGTTGTTGACGGTCCACTTGACGAAGATCTCTCGGGGGGAGAAACCTCTCACGAAGCAGCTGAGGGAGACGAATCCCTGAGCGGAGACTTCTTCTGCCGAGGGCAGGAGGACAGAGACGGATGGTTTCAGCGGATTTGGATCTGCAGAAAATGTGCATTAGATGTAAGCATATTGGAGAATTCCGGACAGAAAAGAAGAAATAAACATGCTTTGCAGCTAATACAAAACTTTGCCATATTCCCCTCTGGTGACAATTCTCTTTTCCAGCTGAGTGCGTGAATTCCTTCTCCCTGAGAAATTCTACAGTTGAACTGAAAACTGGTATTGCATGTTTGTACGTCTTCTTTTTCATGTCATTGGGCCCAACTGTTCAATGCTGGTATGTATTATTCACACCAGCCACTTTCCACCTTGAAAGCAAGCCCTCTTGTTCCTTTCTGTTTCATATGGCTATCTCGATTTCCCTGCAATTCATCACCGTTTGTCTCACAGAGCTCATTTCAAGGAAGTACAAGTTGGCCCACCTAATTTGTCCTCTAAATCAATCAAGCCAACAGGAAAGCTTCTTCTTTTATTGGCACCGTAAACGGACACAATTCATGACCTATTGCTTCATTTTCGCCGCTCACCTGTTTCCTTGGAGATGGATTTTCTCAAAGGAGTCGGTAGATCCTCGTGGCTCACCACGCAGTCAAACACAGCTCCACTCAGCCAGGCATATGTCGAGATGTTTAACTGGCTGCCCACTCTTTCCGGATCCTCTCCAAGCTGGACTGCAATCTCTGATTTCAAGACCTTATTTTCCTGGTTCCAGGACACCTTGACTCCATAAGGAGCATGGGCCACGATACAGGTTAAGGTCACGATCGCCTCCAGTAAAACCTGCTCTACTGTCGGAGGTAGCAGAGTGATTATGGGATCTCCGCACGTAGGATCATCTGTCAAAAGAAACGAAAGTTAATCCAAATATGATCTTCCGATTCGAATCACCAGTGTCCAGGTAACTCACTTTCAATGAGAATACAGATTTGTGATGCTCATTCGACTGGCATCGTGTAAACGCCATTCTTATTGGAAGGGCAGTGACTTACAACAATTCCGGGAAACTCCATAATATTTCCTGTGTAGTTGCTTCCAGTTAAACACGGAAACAAATGTCCCGAGTAACAGATGAAATGGATTTATGAGCATATATGTTTGGGGCTGAATTTCGCTCGCCCCAAAATCAGGCGTTAATGGATCATCATATGATTTTAGCAAATAAGGAAGCTATTTAGCTTTCTAACTTTATATTTAGCTTTGTCCTTTGAAGTAAGAGATTGCAAAAGCAGCTTGTCCCATTATCGCATCCATTCTCTGTAATCCCTGCAGTCCCTGAATAACTGGGAATTGGCGAATGTGCTGTACTTGGAGCTCCAGATGTTTTTTTTTAAATAAAATTAAAGCCTATTATTTCGGGGATAGCTCATTAGCAAAAGTAAAAGATTGGCTATCAAACAGGAAAGAGATTTGGTGTCAATTCGTCTATTCGTGTTTGTCAAGGTGTAACGAGTCTTGTGCCACAGGGACCATTGCTGGAGTCCAAATATGTTAGAAATCGCATGTGACCAAAACGCATTGATAGGCTAAGTGAGTGGGCTAAGATCTGTTAAGTTGGGTATAATGTGAAAAGTAATGATATTGTCCATTCTGGCAGGCGGAATAATAAAATAAAAGTACATATTATTCAAATGTTACGGGAATGTAGAGCTCTGAGGTGCAGAGGAATTTTAATTTCTAAGTCCATGAATCAGAAAAGGCTGCTATGCAGCTATGGTAACTAATTCGCAAATGTAATTAATGTCTTCGTGAACAGCGAGTGGAATTCAATCCAAGAGCAGGATTGTTATGTTCCAGGTGGTGTGGGCAGTTAGTGAGACCACATCTGGAGCATTGTGCACAGTATTAGACTCCCTATATGAAGAGTTATGTTAATATGTCATTAATAGTTCAGGGACGATTTAGTAGACTAATACCTCAATTGGGTGGGCTGTCTTTTGAGGAAACTTTGGAGAGGCGACCCTTGCTTTCACTGGATTTTGGAATAGTAAGACTTGGCTTGGTTAAAAGTTTTAATAGCCCGAGCGATTTGAGAAGACTGATGTCGAGGAAATTCCTGACTCTGTGGGAGACTGTTGAGAGTTGAGAGTTACTATGTGAAAAAAAAGGATGCTGATTAACGCACAGATGAGGATATTGTTTTTCATTCTCTCAGGGCACCGCGATTATTTGGAACTCCTCTTGAAAATACAGTGGAAGCCGAGCCTTTTACCATTTTAAAGGTATAGCAAGAAAGATTCTTGATAAACAAGCATGAAGAGGTTCACGGAGGAATCCCAGCCTCAACACAACTAGTGGAATGCACTGTTAGAAAATAACACTAGTTTTAAGGGATTTGTATCTGTATTGTAAAGATTAGGAATACGTTGTTCAGGAATAAGTTTGTTAATTTCACGTTTCTGCGTAAGGAAACATAAAGCGAGAATTAGATGTATGCTAGATAGAGTTGTTCATATGTGTGCGGGTTTTGGTTTCTATTCAAACTCTGATTCTATTGTGCTTAGAAAAGTTATCGCGTGAAAAGCTGACAGAATTTTAAAGTCGTTGCTTGGTAACCACTTTTTAGACTGAATGGGGTCTCCTTCGTTATAAATTTAACTGGAAACCAAATAAGTTCGAGATAGGTCACTGGGGAGGGAACAATGATGCGCTCTGTGGGAAAAAAAATAAAGCTGGTCAGGGTAAGAGGGCTGCAAAAGGCAGACTTCCCAGGGAACCAGATAAAGTGAACAGACAACAGGTGAATTAGAACAGAGGGAAGTTCTTACAAAGACCGAGGTTAAAGGAACAGAGACAAAGGTCCTGTTCAGAGGAATTCAAGCTTAAAAACAGTAACTTATTCTGAGTTGAAGAGACAGCCGTGGTCACAAGACTTAAGATGGGAAGGCAGACTATGGAAGTAAATCAAAAGTTAGATGCCATTTTCATGGAAAATGGAAAATGTTTGCACAAGTAACTGTGAAGAGTTCTTGCAATAGTAAAGACAAAAAAAGAATCCTGAAGGGAGATGTAAAACCTGGATGCTGAACTCATTGTTAATCTTTTTTTTTGAAAGAGTAGTTAAGAATAACAGGAATGTCTTTGCAACGCAAACTGCTGGTGGCGACCAGTTTTGTGAAAGGCGATTTTGAGGCATCTTCAGGAAAGGCGTTTGAAGACTTTGCTTTGACAATTACAGGGGATTTTGAGGCGACATTCACAGAATGTCACTTGGGTTCAGAGTGGATTACCCATTAATCTTTTATACTCAAGGGAATGCCAGCTTCATTTGTGAACTTATCATTGGTGGCGCTTAAACTGAACACAGAAGCGGAATGACGTCTGAAATTGCAAGTGGAATCGTGATCAATTTTAATAAATATTTGCAGATATCTAATATCATCCAGTGAATTTAGGATAAACCTGAAACCCACGATCCTCAGTCATCATGCAGCATTTGAACAAAACATCGTCTCATTCTGTGAGTTAATGGAATCCAGAACACTGAAGAATCCATTCAGAAAAAAGTCTGTTGTTACTTCCCTTCTGGATGTTTGAAAAGTGAGCTGACACCAGCAATGCCATATTGGACCAGTACAGTATCCTGTCAATTGCCAACTTTGACACCAGGCATTATGCTGAAATCTGATTTGTTGTTGTCGCATAAAAAAAATCCCAGGGCAATGAGACGAAAGCCAGGCTATGTGAAAAGCTGCAGATGCGGGGAATCCAGAAAATACCTACGTACGCTGGAAAACATCGACAGACCTGGTTGTTTCTTCGTCAACATGTGTTCCTCAACACATGTGTTCCTGACTGTTTTCTGTACGACATAGATGCTCTATTGTCCACACTGCAATGAGCGCAAGTATTTTGGGACAATCTGCTGTTTGTAAAGACGCTGTAAGAAAGGAATGCACTGTATTTCCTTTTACATTGAAAGGGGAAAAAACCCGCACGATTGTAAAGGAAATTAATTAATGGTGGGATTTTTATTTTCATTATTCCAATAAGCATCTTGCATGTGACTGAGATTGATGTCCCTATCGCCCCAAATTTCAAGCGTTGTGTTTCTTACCTTGAGATCTGCTGATGTTCCGATTTTGAGTGAGCCCTTGATGAGAGACCTGGCAGGTATAGATCGCTTTGCTGAACCATTCCCCAGCGGGGACTGTGAGCCGGCTGCTCGCCGAGAAGTTTCCGTTCAGGTTAAAGGCGGGGGAGGTTACGATTCCTGAAACTATGGGTTGTCCATTTCTCAACCACTTCACCGTCATTGACTTTGGACAAAAATCAGCGATGGAACAGACGATGGTTGCGAGTCTGCTGCTTGTGATCTCTTCACTGGAACTCAACGTGAGGATTACAGTTGGATAATGGATCACACGATCTTCAAGAAAATGCATGTTATTGGCATTTAATCTTGTTTCAGACCCAGCAATTTACAAACATAAGATAAAGGCCAAACAAAAAACTGTAGGCTGGTTGTAAAAACGACTATAAAACGGATCACTCAGTCCATAATTTCATGCCTCATACAAAATTCTTCTCACCCTACTTTATCCGGCAGTATCAAAATAACTTCCTTTACATTTTCCCTCATGTTTAATTTCCTCTTCAGAGCATTGATGTAACTCCGTAGACGTATTCGACCACAATCAGATCAGCGATTGTCAAGTGGTGGGGGAAGCTTGAGGGGCTGAAAGACCTACACCTGTTCTCAACCACTTGTTCTGCATTTCTAAAGTCCCAGCTGCTACAAGTGTTACTTGATGGGTTACATTATTGGTGAATAATTTCCTGAATTGCTAACCTGGAGTTTAAAATCATTCTGTTTTCTCCATTAGCTCTAGTTTTGGTAAGCTGATTAATCTACTTCATATTTCAGAAGACCTCTGTTTAATCACACCTCAGAATTCTCTTCTGCAGAGAAAAGACCAACAGCTTATTCAACCCTTACTGCTAGTATACATTATCAATTCTGGCCCCGTTGTTAATAGACAAGCATCTTCTCCATGGCTCCTGTATCAACTTCCCAATGTGGAAACCATAACTGTACACAGGATTCACGGTGTGACATGAAAGTACACAGTACGCTGTGTGTGACCTGGAGACCGTAATTGTACACAGTGCACTGGGTGATCTGCAGACCTGAACTGTACACAATTCATTGGAAGCGATCTGCAGTCCAGAACTTTACACAACGCACAGAGTGTGATCTGCAGTTCAAACTTGTACACAATGCACTGAGTGTGATCTGCTGACCAGAAGTGTTCACAGTGCACTGACTATGACGAGGACACTGAACTGTACACAGTGCATGTGTGTGTTGAGGACACCGGGACAGTACATGGTACAGAGTGTGATGAGGAGACCAGAACTGCACTGAATGTCACAAGGAAAGTGGAATTATCCAGAGTTAGTCAAGTATAAGTACACGGACTTCACACAATACTGACCTTCAATTCATAATCACCTGCTCCACAATCAGTACCTGTCCGCTTACAATTCACCCCCATAACATCACCAACACCTAACCCACTGCACGTGTCCCACACTAACCAGGCATTTCCTTTTTCCAGGCCAACTCACTGCGTCGCACCTCGCAGTAAATTTTGCTGTTTCCTATATCAGACTCTTTTATGGTTAACTGGCTGCTCAGCGTGTAGGATCCCTTCTTGTTCAACACTGATGGGTAAGTGTTCAATCCAGCGGTGATCACCACATGATTTTTCTTCCAGACAAGGCTGGTGATTTCTGGGAAATAATCCATTGCTAAACAGCCATAGATCATGGTACCAGCTGCGTTTGTTTGTTCACTGGAGGAGAACAATCCATAGAGGGAGGGCGGAGACGGTGAGGCTGCAAAAGAAAATTGCGCAAGTTAGACACTATTACCCCTGTTTGTTTGGCTGGACGTTAAAAAAACAAGGAAAGAAGACATTATTGGAGTAGTGTATCGGCAACCAAACAGTCGCCACACCATAGGAAAGTGTATAACTTGAAAACAGTAAGTGCATGTAGAAAGAATAGAGCAATAATTATGGGTGAATTTAATTTCATGTTGATTGGACTCATCATGTTGGAAATGATGGCAAGGAGAACGAACTCAGAGAGTGCTTTATGGATAGCTTCCGAGAGCAACATGTCATGCAACCAACCAGGGGGAAAAAAAAAAACATCTACTTTCGATCTTGGCTCTTGGAAGGGGTAATGAGGCAAGTTTAATAAATAACCTCAGATGAAAAGATTCCCTGGGAAGTAGTGATCAATTCGTGATCAAATTCAATATTCAGTTTAACGTGAAAAAATTGGGTTCGAATCAATTGTGTTTAAGTTCAGTAAAGGTACTGAGAATGAAATGGGGATAGAATTAGCTAAACAGAACTGGCTGAATAAATTAGCCCGAGATATAAGAAGCAAGTAGTGCAGGCATTTGAGAAAGCAATTAATGACTCTCAGCAATAAAAAAAACATCCTGGTACGGAGGAAAAATTCTCAGAAAGAGAAAAAGCCAACCATAGTTAACCAAAGGGAGTATTAAGTTGCAAGAGAAAAAAAAAACACCTAAGGAGGCAAAAGTCAGTGATGGCACCGAAGACTGGATTAATTCAAAAGACATCAAAGGGGGGCAAAGAAAGTAACGTGAGAGAAATTAATCTATGAGGCCAAACCAGCGATGGATATAAAGACTAACAACAGGGACTTCTTAAAATAAATAAAAAAGGAAGAGAGAGGTCAAAGTGAGCATAGGCCCGTCAGAAAAGGAATCCTGGAATATGGTTATGGGGAACCAGAAAACGGCAGAAGAGTTGAAAAGATATGTTGCAGCAACATTTATGGTGGGAGAAATTTTGAACATTCCATTAATACTAAACACACCGAGTGGAAATAAATCCCATCAGAATCACGAGCTAAGTAATATTAGGACCACTAATGGGACTAAAGACAGAAGTGTCCCCAGGCATTCAGGGCTTGCAGCCTAGGATCCCAGACTAATTCTGCAAATTCAGAAATGGTGAATGCATTTGTCGTGGGTCTTGGGCATCATTGCCCATCCCTAGTTGCCGTTGAAGGGCAATTGAGAGTCAACCACATTGCTGTGACTCTGGAGTCACATGCAGGCCAGACACCGTAAGGATGGCAGATTTTCTTCCTTGAAGGACATTAGTAAACCAGATGTTTTTTTTTCGAACATGGAAATCGTTTCATGGTCATCAGTAGTTCCTTAATTACTGAGTATTAAATATTTAATATTGTCCATTAAATTCAAATTCCGCCATCTGCCATGGCGGGTTCCCAGAACATTAACTGTGTTTCTGAGATAATAGTCTAGCGATAATATCACAAGGCCATCGCCTTCTTTCACTGTGAGGGAGAGAAACAAATGTTTTAAAGCGAGCTTTTTGGAGGGTAGAATGGGAAGACTAATGTGACAATCATCTGGTGGAGGGTGGTGGGAAGTTTTGGGCCGGGGGAAGGAGGCGGGGGGGGGGGGGAATCCTGAAGAGAATTCCACCAACATTCACTTGCATATCATTATCATCTTGTGTGATTAAGAAGGAATTTGTGTGTGTATGAGAACAATGAGTACAATGTAATTTGTAATCCGTGCTAATCTTGAAATCTGGATGTATTTGTTAAAATAGGAGGCGAGTAAAGTTGTATTGTATCATAATCCAATTTTCAGAAGTTTTTTGTAAATCAGAAAAACAGATTAGTTGTCCTATGACTCTGTCCCTCCACGTTTTAATTTTTTTTTTTAAAGAAACGCTTATATTACAAGTTTTTTTTACGCCAGAGTCTATTCTGGGATTTCCCATCGATTTATAACATCAATTGGGATTGTAACAAATCAGACCTAAATTTAAACATTTGGCGAATTTGTGATCAGTAACACTGCCGCTTTTAATTTCTTTTAATGGTATTATTTTATATGTTCCTCCTGCAATTTTCACAGTCGCAGAATCATACAATCGAGCCTACAGTGCAGAACGAGGCCATTCGGTCCATAGAGTCTGCACTGACTCTCTGGCAAAGCATACAGCAACATCCTATTCCCAAAAACTCATTAATTACTTGCTGAATTGTGTGATTTATTAAAAGGAGGTACACATGAACATTGTACAGCTGAATGGGAATAATTCACTCTAATTATCTGCTTCACTGAGAACTCAGGAGAAAATGGAGTTGAAATCTTGTTGTTCAATTTCATCTTTAAAAATAACTAATTATTAAGGTTAATTTTAGTTTGATTTTATATACAATTCTATCTGATGTCTGGCATTGCTTTGGGAGACAAGATATTGTTGTTAAGTTCAAAACTATTTTTAGACTTTAATGATTAAATTTGTCTTCCAGAATTCCAAATAATTCTTTGAAGATCGTATGCTGCCTTCATTTCCTACATTTGAAAATATCATGCGAAAGGCAACGACACTCAGTTCTCAGGTTTAAATGAAAATAAATACAGCATTTCATTATTATGTAATTGGGCGCAAATTGAGAGAGATGGATATTCAGTAACTATTCGGTTTCCTCGTACATCAGTCACTGAAAGTAATGCGCTGTTACAGCAGGCAGTAAAGAAGGGAGGTGATCTCTTGGCTTTCACAGACAGAGGATTTGAGTAAATAAATGGGAAAGTTTTATTGCAATTGCACAGGAACTTGGTTAGGCCACACCTCGAGCATTGTGTTCAGTTTTGTTGTCCCTATCTGAGGAAGGATGTCCTTGCACAGCGAAGATTTACCAGGCTGATTCCTGGGGTGGCATGTCTGTCATATGAAGAATATGAAGGGAGACCAAATCGGTTAGGGTTATATTCACTGGAGTTTAGATGAGTGAGAGGGAATCTCATAGAAACTTATAAAATTCGAGAAGAGTTAGACAGGGAAGATTCAGAAAGACTGTTGCTATTGGTGGACGAGTCCAGATCCAGGGGTCATTGTTTGAGGTGAGCAATTTTTTTCCTCACACTGCAAGTGATTTTTATTTTTGTGATAGTGGATTATGTGAAATTCACTACCACAAACAATAGTTTATGTCAAAACATTGTCTGATTTCAAGAGGAAATTAAAGAAAGCATTAGGGCAAAACCAGTAAGGAGATATGAGGAAAGTGGGGATCAGGATATTGAATTCGATGGTCAGGCACGGTCATAATGGATGGTGGTACAGGATCGAATGGCCGAATGGTCAACTCCTTCTTCTAATATCTACGTTTTTACCTATGTTTATTATTACCTTGGAATGAAAAATAAATGACATCGAAGGAATTACATTGGTGCAGCTGCCACAAAGCATTGAAGAATATGAGATATTCACCAATGGAAATTTATAACTTATACTTATGATCTGAGAAGCTGAAAACTTTAATTCAGCTCCCGTGATCAGGATACGTCAATTAATTCAAAACCACTCATCAACCAGTAAAAAACAGTGGAATCAGAATGTTTTATTAAAATTATTTTAGAAATATTTCAAAATTCTCCTCCATCTTCACTCACGTCAGCTATGCATAATGAACTGCAGAATTGTAGAACACGTTAAATTATTAAAAGATGATTATTTAAAATAAAACATATCCAATTAACGTTGAGAGGCTTACCGTGCTTAATTGGATCCAATTACATTGATTTTAATATCCAATTTGCAAATTTTACAGATTGAAATTATATTCAAAATCACGCGCTGAATGAACGCTTAGCATTCATTGAAATAGCATTTAAATCATTTTCACACTGAAAACTGTGCCTTTCATTCAACCAATCGTCTTTAAAAAAGGTGCCACATTTGCATTTGATCAGAAAACGTGCAACTGCCCCATGTCACTGTTTTGAAAGAATGCAAAACTGCCAAAGAATCTCACAAACTATCATCATGCAAAGCAGGTCCGGAGCACATACCTTTCATAAACTAAACAACAAATCATTGCTGGGATGTAACCCGCCTCATTTCCTTTCAAAGAGCAGCAACATGATTCTAAAAAGAGGCTGCCAACAGCATCAAACATATTATGACAAGCAAATCGCAATGCAGCAGCCAGAAAGAAATTGGTCTCAGGACGAATGAGTTTTTTTTTTAAAAGCGTGAAGTCTCACAACACCAGCTTAAAGTCCAACAGGGTTATTTGGCTGCAAAAGCTTTCGAAGTATTCCTCCTTCTTCAAATGAGTGAAGAGTTTTGTTCACAAGCAGGGCATATATAGACATAGACTCAAGTTACAAGAGGATGGTTGGAATGCGAGCTTTTACAGGTAATCAGATCTTTGCAGGTACAGACAATTGCGTGGGAGAGAGGGTTGAGCACAGGTTAAAGAAGAGTGAATAGTCTCCAGCCAGGACAGTTAGTGAGATTTCGCAAGCCCTGACAAGTCATGGAGGTTACAGATATTGTGACATGAACCCAACATCAGAGACTGAATGCCCTTCTTCGGGTAAGCATTCTCCAAGGCGGCCTTCACGCCAGATGACAACACAGAACCGGTGAGGAACAACTGATAACCAAGTTCCTCAACCGGGATCTCGGGTTCAATCTACACTATATTTAAACCCCTTTGTTCCTGGGATGTAAAATTTCACTTAATATCCTGGCTGGAGACAATTCACACCTCTTTGATCAGTGCTTAACCCTCTCTCCACAAACAGGGCCTGTACAGTAAAAACTTGATTACATGTAGAGACTCGCATTCCAAGCATTATCTTGTAAATGGAATCTGTGTCCACGTATGTCATGTTTGTGAACACAAGTCTTCACTCACGTGAAGAAGGAGCAATATTCCGAAAGCATTCACTACCAAATAAACCCGTTGGACTTTAACCTAGTGTTGTCAGATTTCGTACTGTGCTTATCCCAGTCCAACGCTAGCATCACCACATCATAATTTTTTAAAAAAGGAATGGGAATATTGGCGTCAGCGCTGTGAGAAACACAGAAACAAAGATAACAGGGGGAGGACTGGATGATTCTGCCCTTCGAGCCTGCTCCGCTCTTCAGTCTGATCATGGTTGATTGCCCAACTCATGATCTGGGCCACGCAGCCCCCCGCACCAACCCCCCCCCCCCACCCCCCTGCATATCCTTTGATGACTTTCGTCTCAAGAGCAATAACAAATTCCTTCTTGAAAGCATACAATCTTTGGTCCTCAAGTACTTTCTATGAATAGACGAAATATGTTTAACAAGCAAGTATTATGGCATTATAATTATTAATTAATATCTTATCATGTAACCACAGTATAAACATTATGGATACTACTGCTATGTATCAAGTTATATCTGTATAAGGGCACCTAATAAAGCCTTTAATTGCGTTGAGTCTTTTTTCTAATAATGTAAGTAGGCCTTCATGTGCGTTATACTAACAGATATTAACAGTTGTCAATCCAATCTTTACAAAAAATACTTGATTATAGAAATCTAACTGCTAAATATTTCTGACGACAGTGATATTGAAAATATATTTAAACATTTTGCCTTTTTCATTAGATCGGTAAAGCAGTAGCAATCAGACGTCACCGAGGTGACACACTGTTGAAAAAACAATCTGTTTAACAGATGTTCAAAGTGACCCGGACAAACAGCAGACCCACAAATAAACACCAAGTCAAAACAGTCAGCGACAGGATAGGTCTGCGGCACCCGTTGTGCACAAAAAACGCACTTCTATAACCCCTTTCAACAGAATCACACCAACATCGTAACAAAAAATCTCAATACAGTGTCCACCAAACACACATTTCAGTGAACGAATGAATTTTCAAAAGACTCTCAAGCAGAACAGGAACCAAATAAATGTTATGTTCTTACCTGCAGTGACTGTCACTGCGGTTCCTGATCCCCAGAAGTCGACGAAACACGGCGTTACATTCCATGGGCTGGGTCATACAAAAACCGGTTCTAAACTAAATAGACAGAAATCCACAATTCTTTGAGTGTTCGCTAGTCAGAGGCAAAGTCTTAATGGCTATTTGAAAAAAAAAGTAATTACATTTGGAGATGCCACTCGGTCTTTATAATACACCCCGGTGTTTTATTCTTCGAAGCGTAACACATTGGCATGTTATTGAAATTGCCAATTGATGAACAAAAAAAAAAACTTTTTTGCCAGATGAGATCTTATTATTGGACACAGAAGGTAAATCAGTGGAAACATAGATGTAGTAAATGCGAACACTGAACCAGCCACAATTAATTGATGAAGTAGGGATTTTTGTATTGACAGTAAATGCTGTGCGTCGCAGGTAATTTTGTCTGCCAAGCACAATAATAGATGGCGGTGTCTTCTCTCTTCAGGTTATTCATATCCAAAGTGAATATATTGGTTGAAAGGTCTTTGGATGCAACGAATCTATTCTGAATCCCTGGGTCGTACTTGTTGTTGGAGGAAGAAAGATAGAAAACCAACCACTCCAACTCCTGTCCCGGAACTGTTCGGACCCAGTACATGTAAGCGTGATGAAGATTGAAACCGCTGGTTTTACAGGTCAGTCTCAGGGAGCCTCCGGGACGCCCGGTCGCTGCCTCTGGTTGAGTGAATACAACTTCCGACTGGACACCTGTAAAAAATTTCAACAACCCGCGGATTAATCCTGGTGAAATGACTGCTGACTCTGAAACCATCCAGCAAGAGCATAACACTGAGACAGTAACAGTGAGAGACTTGGGCAATAAAAACTACTCACCGGATAAGAAGGTCAGCAACAAACTGAGCGAAATCGCCGAGCTCATCCTTCTGGTCATTTTGAAAAAAATGGTTGTGTCAGGAACTCAGTGAACAAACCAGCTCCCGGACTGTTGGATTCCGGTCCCAGTGAGCGGTATTTAAATACCCAGCAGAAGGGGGCGGCTTTCCAAGCGCCGCCTGTTGACTCCCTGCTGGAGGCGGCGCCTGGATCCACGCCCCACCTTTCACACCCCCAACAGAATGGACACCGAGATTTACAATAGGTTAATATTAAACTGGACATTTTATCTGTATCAGGATAATTGTTAGGCTGAGTGGATTCAGCATAATGTCTTCATTATTTTGAATGGTGATATGGCAATTCACAATCTCTTCGCAAAATAATCTAATTCCATTGTATATATATAGATCATTTATTTTCACGCCGCTTAGAAAGGAGAAAAAACTAAAAATAATGAAAGTACATTTTTTTCGAGAACAAAGAAATAGTCTATTTTACAACAATTCTGGATCTCGATAAGGTCGGAAAATGTAGTCAAGAATGCATACGGCATTCTTGCCTTCATCGGTCGGGATATTGTGTAGAATTATTTGCAGGTCATGCTGCAGCTGGACAGACCCTTATTAGGCCTCATTTAGAATATTGTGTACAGTTGTGATTCCCCGCTGCAAGAAGGATATGGATGCATCGGAGAGGGCACAGAAAATGTTTACCAGGACGTTACCCGAACTGGGAGGGCATTGTCTGTGAGGAAAAGTTGGATAAACTCGGCATGTCCTCACTGGAACAACGGAGGTTGTGAGCTGACCTGATAGAGGTTTCTAGGATTATGAGTGGCATGGGCTGAGTGGATAGTCAGGTGTCTTTCCTCGGGCAGAAAAGGCAAGTACTGGGGACATAAGTTTAAGGTGCGTGGGGAAATGTTTAGTAGAGACATGCGAGACAAATTTTCCACACAGAGGGTGGTGAATGTCTGCGACACACTGCCCGGGGAGGTGGTGGGAGCAGCTACAATAGTGGCACTTAAGGGGCAACTTGATGAAGACATAAATAGGGTGGGATTGGAAGGATATGGACTTTGTAAGTGCAGACGATATTAGTTTAGTCAGGCAACGTGATCAGTGGTGGTTTCGAGGGATGAATAATCTGTTCCTATGTTGTACTTTTATTTGTTCTTTGTTCCTTTACTTGAAAGTAATTGAGAATAATTTATCCGAGGAATTGTTATCGATCTCAGTGACTTAATGCGGTGGATGAACAAAGTCATGGTAATTACAGTGGGGGTGCCTGTCATTGTGACATTTGGGTTTGGAGATAAGAACAAACTCTTTATATTATACAGTGTCTTCTGTCATTTCACAAAATGCCCCTGAGCGGAAGACAGTCCTGTGAAAGTTCACTGTAAAAGAAAACCGCCTCCTTGATAAATAAATACTGAGTTGACAGAGGATCAAAAAGTTGACTTCGACTTTCACAGAAAATTTCATGAATCGGAACGGACACAGTGATCAGTAAACTTCTCCTTCAGCATCCAAATCATTGCAGCTCATTTTATTGGTCACCATCTGCCTATCATTTATTTCTATTGGGAAAATCGGATATCAGACTTTGCAGCATTTTATACGGTATCATAAGAATAAATGTTTTACCTTCCATTGAACCAGGTTATGAACTAGCCATTTCTCCATTCATTGGCAGCTATGAGACGAACTGTTATACATGCGAATTTGCTTATACTGTACAACAGAGCAAGGTGCTCATCAGCTATATGAGATGCTGCTGTTTAAATGAAGTGCAGAACTTTAAGAATATTCCAGGATTCCCCACGGTCAAGGCAGTTTTATGATTTACTTCTAATTTTTTTTGTTTTCATTTTTCTTTTACACGTTTACTGATCTCATTTGACTGGAGAAATCAAACATCTCTCTGGGACTTGATGGAATTGTTTACAAACAGGTATGGAATAACATTTGCTTTAAAGTTATAACATTGAAATAGAATCAGGTTAGTTGATTATATTCCGATACAATTTAGTCGCACACTGAACAGGACATTCATTTAAAATATTTGTTTTGATGGAACAGCATCTGAAGTATATCTTTCTTGAGAGAATGAATGACTGAATCCTATGTTGTCCATTCAGATTCACGCTATTCTGGCCCACGCAGTCCAGCTTGCCCCCAAGTGCACAGAGTTATTTACAGGAAGCACCTGAGGATGTTGTTCAGTAAATCAAAGATCTGTTTCCACAGTTGTGTTCGCTTGGCAGCAAGCCAACTTCAAACTCTTCACATTGTCAGTGAAGCCTATTTATAAACAAATCTACCCAGCAACATTACTGAGGGCAATTTATTTTTATTAAGTTGTAAACTAATGCGAGCTGTTCCCATTTCATAGGAAAGGGACAGAATGCAGATTCTCTGGCAACAATGATAATTTCTCGAACACTTCAGGATATTGTGATGGATGGACAGAAAGGTATGCGGGCAGATTGTGGGAGATGATTCAGACACACAAATAAACGTGTACATGTGTGTTTTATTTCTCATTATTTTTCCCATGGAATGTGGGGTCACTGTCAGGAAAAGTATTTCTTCCTTGTCCCTAATTGTTCTTCAGCTGAATGCTTTGTTACAGCATTGGAGAAGGCAGTGAATGGTCAGCCGTAGTGTTGTCCATCTTTCAGTCACACCATGATGACACTGGGTCAGGATGGCATATTTCCTTCATTGGGGAATCAGACGGGTTTCTCTAGTTGTTATTAGTATGTATTTCAGAATGATGAATTGTCATGGTCAGATACAAACCCCTGTCCCCACATCATCGGTCTGGGCTTCTTGATAACTTGACCAATTATTTAATAATACTCCGTCATCAGCACAATAATTGCAAATGTCTTTAAGCATATTATGTATAATATGTTATGGAGTATTAACTTGCTGATCCTATGCCTCAGTCAAAACCTAAAGGTAATGAATTGCCTTGAGTGTCCATGAATGTGATTTACATCTGGCCACTCCGCTGCCGAGGTAATGCATCTTTCAAATAACTGATTGAACTTCTGTCCTCTCTTTCTGTGTCTCAGAATGAACCGAAATCAAATAACCTTTCTTCTTCCTCTGGCTCCATTAACTCACTTATACAGATACCAAAAAGTCGCACCTGGCAGCTGGTAGAATACAATGTTCATGGTTTTGCTTATGGCATCTTGTGGCTAAAAAAAAGTGATTCACAAATGTAATCGGAGGAAAATTTAGTGCCAGAAAGAGGCCAGGTCACTCACTTCACGTCTGGCCGCATTTCCTCTCACACTACCGCTAACGCACTGAACCGTTATATTTTAGACTAACTCTGTCGGAAAAAAATATTGTTTGACTGTTCCCTCTGTTCTACCAGTCACAGTGTTCAGTCCCCTTCAGTTAATGTGTTAAAACCCAAATGTTATCATGTCGTTTGTTGTTTAAAATGGGAATGGATGTGAATGTAATGCTGAGACCCTCAGCAATCTGAGTAGCTGTTCTTGATGGTTTCAGGGTGAGTTCACAGGCAGGAAGACTGTTCAAGGTGATAACATCAAACGGGCGCCACCTGTTTCTTTCTCATGTAATAGAACTTCCTGTTTCTCTTCTGCAATTTCCAAACTGCACATCTCAGTTTTGAGCACAAAATAAATCCAGGGTTCCTAATCTGGTATCAACATCTGTCAATGCAGCCGATATCTGCCCACAGACTCAGGGCATAGCCACACTGATCACATTACGGTGACATTTACAAATGAGCCAGTGGTGATCTGTTTACTGTTCCCATTCCAGACATAACTCGATGGTCAGTGGCTGTGTCACTGAATTTGCTCTGTTCTCTGAAGGCGGGAAATGTTGGCTTGCGGCCTTTCATTATTTGATCATGTCCCTTTCTTTGTCAATTCTTGGTTTCTAAGATTGTATTTGCCAACACCCATTCTTTCATTCTCATTTCAACTCTCCTTTCTCCCACGGTATCACTCTCCATCTCCTCTGAGTACATTTAATAAACGTGTTCAGAATCGTGAGGATGTCAGTGCAGTAATTAAAGAGGGACTTTTTTTTTTCAAAATTACAGAGGAGTTAGTAACCAGTGGGCACAGATCTATGGTTTGAAAGGAAGACTGAAGAACAATTGTGAACAGATTGAAAGGGTGATGGAATCAGATTCAACAGTAACTTTGTAAAACAAATAAGAGAAATATTTTTAATGGAGGTAAACTTTGAAGGATTATCGAAAATGGGACAATTTGAATGGTTCATCTATTTATTGTCCCAGCATCCTTTCTGTATATATCCTTGGTTTCAATGGTCTGCATATAATGCAATATTTATACAGCTGTTGGCTGGTGTTCAACTTGCCTTTTGATAGAATTTGACAGCATTTGCGTGTCTGTGTCCGTTGATAATTCAGATGTGGAGATGCCGACGTTGGACTCGGGGAAACACAGTAAGAATGTCTCACAACACCAGGTTAAATTCCGACGGGTTTATTTGGTAGGAAAAACTACCATCTTTTGGAGTGCTGTTTCTTCGTCAGGTAAGTGGGAGTTCTGTTCACAAACACGGCATATAAAGCCACAAACACATTTTACAAAATAATAGATGGAATATGAGTCTTTACAGGATTAACATAAGGGTTAAGAAAAAGGATGACAGAGGCAACTTCCGCCAAAGGGCCTGTTTCCATGCTGTAAACCTCTAGGAGCTTCCGACGTCTATGACTCCATGACCCAGATCTCTCTGCCTATCAATATCTTCAGGGTTCTGTCATTTACTGTATATTTCCTATCTGTATTAGACCTTCCAAAATGCATTGTCTCAAATTTGTACGGAGTAAACTCCATCCACCTTCACTCCGCCCAAGTCTCTAACCGATCTATATCCTGCTGCCTTCTAAAACAAAACTCTCACGATCCCATGTTGCCTCACCGTTATCTTTCACCTATCCGTGGCCTTTCAATGATTCAATTCCAAATGTTAGGGTGCCTTTCTCCGGGCCATTCCATTCTATCCTGGGACAGAGTTAATCCCTTTAACTCTGGAAATCCACTGAATCCATTCGGTCCTGTAATTGTGACTCCAATTTCAGATGTAATCTGCAACAAATTCAAAAACGTGGACCACAACAACTAAATCTATCCTCTCCAGCTCCAAGTGTCTCTGCGGCCCGGATAGGGTGTCCTGAACTGGGGCACCAGGCAGTCAACACAGCCTTTGGGACTCTCAAACCTGGCCATAGAGAAAAGTGTCTATTCCCCTGACGAACTATCCCAATTCACAACTACGTTTCCCTTTTCTCCTCCATCTTGAATGCCTCCCTGAACCACCATGCTATGGTTAGGTTTCTCATCCTCCTTGCAAACCTGCCTGTCTGTAACGTTCAACTACGCTGTGTTGCTGCAGGTTCCGATGGTTAGACTGAGAGCCCATGCCACTGAATTTAGGAAGATAACCGTTACTTTCAATCTGATTCTACAATTTATCCCCAACATTAAAATTTAAAAGCGTTCGTCCCCCAAATATCTAAGGGAGCAATGATTTCTGCCCATTGATTAATGCATCATTTTCATCTTTCTTCCAGTAATCATCCGCATTTGTATCATCAGCGCTTTGTAGCCTGTCGCCCCCTTCTTCCTTTGTTCTTTAAATGTGACATTTCCAATTCAGGTACTAAACAGGAAATCTCCCTGACACTGATTCCAACAGAACTGGTGCAGACTGGGAAGTAACAGAGGATTGTTGTACAGCAATAAATCTACATTCCCTGACCGGAAATTGAACCCAGGCCGCGGCAGTGAAAGTACCGAATCCTAACCACTAGACCACCAGGGAAGCTGATACACGCTTTATAAAATATTTATTTATCCATGATCCACCTGCCTTTTGTTTCATTTCTGTCTTTTTCTTCACCAAGTACAAGTTTGTCCTTCACATTGCCATGTTTACATCACACACAAGTGACTGTTTCAGCCAATGAAAACAGTGATTCCTGTTAGCTGGAACAGGAAATGGACAGTGAGGTGAAATAGTCCCGCAGACTGCTCATGTGGCGCTTTCAATTTCCAAAACCCACCAACCTCATCACTGTGGCTCCAGAGAAACTTGGAAGGTAACACAGGGCAGGCATTCATCACGGAGGGTAACTGGCACAAGTCACTTACCAAACGTTATAATGTCGCTTTTCTTCCCGTTTATGTTGCTGCCTCTCATCCAGCTCCCTTTGGTTGTCCAGCTCCAAGGTTAAGTTAGCTACTTCATGCAGACACAGACAGTTGGTAAACCCGAGCTTTACCTGTAAAGCAGGGAAAGCGAATGTATGACACATGGCATTGAGATGAGATGGAGTTTACAGATGACAGTACAAAGAAACACAGATATCTCATCTTCCTGATCCAGTTACTGATTACAGGAAT
>JARDVH010000190.1:5934840-5946034 GCA_030324005.1 Negaprion brevirostris
TCATGGGAAAACTCTAGCTGCTGTTACCTACAAATAAAAACTACGGTCCAGTTCCTACATTCCTGACTCAGTAACACTCCAGAAACAGCTCCAAAAAGAATGAACTGAAATGATACAGTTTAATGAGGAAAATCAATCCTGTATAGTAGTGACACGGCATGTGCTTGTGGCGCAACGGTATCGGGTCTTACTCCCATATTATGAAATTTTCGTGTTCAAATCACGTCTAGCTTCTGGAGCCTTTGTGCAGTTGGTTTCTGGATTTTATTCCTGGATAATGTTCCCGAAATGATCAATTTCAAAACCATGATTTAAATGATATTTTAGGAATACTCCCGGTTTACAGGCTCAGCTTATATTTCTTTACACAGTTTTATATCGGAACAATGTGTCAGGGATGTGATGTATCCATTGCTTATGAAATCAAAGCAAATTCCACAGCCCGAGATAAATCTCGGTGTCATCAAAGGGGAGAACTGACTGGCGGTGATTTAACCGAGGATTCACAGCTCAGGCCAGGAGCAAGGCTGAGAACGCGGCCTTCATAAATAACCTCGATATTACACAGAAACATAGAAGATAGGAGCCAGAGGAGGCCATTTGGCACTTCGATCCATCTCTGCTATTCATCACGATCATGGCTCATCGTCCAATCAGCAGTCTAACCCTGCTTTCTCCCCAAATCCTTTGACCCCATTCGTCACATTCTCGCCGCTTCTTGAAAACATTCAATGTTTTGGTATCAACTACTTCCTGTGCCAATGAATTCCACAGGCTCTTTGGGTGAAGAAATGTCTCCTCATCTCCGTCCTAAGACGGGAATGAAACCCGAGCTGAATAAGATGCCCGACAACTGAGAGAAACCTGCCGCCCAAGGTGACACAAATAAACAAGAAGGTGCAAATTTACTGCCAACGCAACCAGGATAACCCCTGGAGCAGCAGCCAAACGCTCCACTTGGATGTGAATGCGAATATCATAGCAAAGGGTGGCTTTGATCCATCATCTTCTGGGTTACGGGCCCAGCACGCTTCTGCTGCCCCACTCCGCTCTGCGCACACTTGCTTTTTGCCTATTATCAAGAACACAAGGGTAGGGAAGCTCCTGCCGTTGTCAGAACTGTCGCTCAGTTTGGAATTCTGTCTGCATTTGTCCAGCTCTGGGATTGTAGGATGGGACTCAGGTCCAGGACTCTGACTGCGGTTGAAAAATGGATAGAGACACGTTTTAAATATAATGAGGGTGAAGGTGGAATTCAAATCAATTTGCGCAGGGCGGGTGGACGTTGAGTGAGTGGATCAGAATGGCCGGAAAGTTTAAGATGCTGTTTTCAGGCATCACATTTCTCTGAAATCCCAATCCTGACGGTGATTTTTCCGTATCGAGACATCATCCAAACCCGCGGAATCGTTCAGCTGGAAACACAAGGGCAGCAGATGGAGAGAAACAAGGACCACCTGCAAGTTCCACTCCGAGAGACACACGCCATCCTGACTTGGAAATATATCGCCGTTTCTGTGGCTGTCTCACAATCCTGGAACACCCTCCCTAACAGCACACTGTGTGTACATACACCATATGGACTGCAGTGGCTCAAGAAAGAACTTACCACCCAATTAATACTAGATAAGGAATGCTGGCCGAGTCCGCGACAGCAACATCCCGTGAAAATAACAGTTTGAAAGATCATCTGTGTCGGAGTCGGAGCACATCTGACTTCAGATTAGAAAACTATGTGTGTCAATCAAATCCTGAACGCGGATACTTTATAACAGATGTGTGTCTGACCTCATCTGTGGAGAGAGACCAGCTGAGATTGTCCAGCATATTCAGACTTCAAGACTTTCCTCCAAAATTAAAAAGAACATGCGGTTTAATATGAACGACAAACGCATCTTTCTGTCTCCACCTGATTTGTGTTTTTTCTTCATGCATCCATCTCATTCTCTTTCCTGCTCACCCAAAAGCCTTAATGAGTTAGTTAAAGCCGCTGTTTGCTGCATTAAATGGTTCTCCGCATTGGGGAAAATAACTGATCTCGTCAGAACTGAGTTGTCGCTCCGGAAGTGTGAGTAGCAAGTGTGCAATGCATGTGGTTGCTTCAAGGGTCACTTCCTCATTAGTATAGTGGTTTGTATCCACGCGGGAAACCGGGGTTCAATTCCTCGACGGGGAGTTAATCACAATTTTATTATGTCATTCTACTTGTGTTGTTCTCTAACTTTGAAAACAGAAACGAAAAAGACTGTCAAGAAATGAAACTTTAAAAAATGCAAATCTTTACATTTGTACCGACACTTTTCGTGACCTGAGATCAACGTTCGTTCAATTCATCAGCATTTTGGTTCACCTTTGATCTGGCGATGCCACGTAGTCAACACGTTGAATATTACCCTGATATTAGCGCAATGTCAATAAATGCTGTGATTTCATATTTTTCAGTTCTATTTTTAAATGATCCACTGATTCCCAGATCCCCGAAAATACAAAGGAAACCTCCAATGTTTTTCAGTGTTGGAAATCCCTTTAAGTCTGTGAGTTGTGAAGATTCATGCAGCGTGAGGAATGGAATATTAATCCTTGATTGTAAGAGCAGGAAAGTTCAGTTCGAGCTGGACAACATCTTGGTGAGGCCACTGCTGGAGGACAGAGTGCAGTTCCGGTCAAATCACTACAGTAAGGATTTGATTGCACTGGAGAGGGTGCAGTGTCCATTTACCAGTGACCAGATCGTTGCCTGGGATGGAGAATTTGAGCTATGAATAGAGTCCGTGTAGACAACATTCACTGCCCTATCCTCATCAACCATCTTCGTCACTTCCTTGAAACACTCGATCATGTTCATGAGACACGACCTCCCCTTTGCAAAACCATGTTGCTTCTCACTAATACGTCCACTCATTTCCAAGTGGGAAAATATTCTATCTCGAAGAATCCTCTCCAATAATTTCCCGACCATTGGTGTCAGGCTCACAGGTCTGTAATTACCTGGATTGTTGGTGTTATCCTTCTTCAAGAAAGGAACATCATTGGTGATTCTCCGGTCATCTGGGACCTCCCCTGTAGCCAGTCAGAATACAAAGATTTCTCTCAAGGCTCCAACAATTTCCTCCCTTGTCTCTCTCAGTATTTGGGGTATATCCCATCAGACCTATCTTGTCGACCTTAATATTTCTCAAGGGCACCAATACCTTCTCCGTTTTGATCTCAACATGACTCAAACCACCTGCACATCCTTCCCAAGACGCATCATCATATACGTCGTTTCCGGTCAACACTGACGGAAAGTAATCATTTAATACTTCGCCCATTTAGTCTAGCTCCACGCATAGATTCTCTCCCCTGCCCTTGAGTGGGCCAACCCTCTCCCTGGCTCCTCTCTTGCTCGTTATGTATGTATAAACAGCCCTGGGATTTTCCTTAATCCTGCTGGCCAGTGTTTTTTCGTGACCACTTTTAGTCTATTGTTTCATTATATTTTTTCATCTTCCTCATCAGGTTAAGGAGCGGCACTCCAACAGCTCGTGTTACTAAATAAATTTGTTGGACTTTAAACTGGTGCTGTGATGCTACTTAATGTGCCTACCCCAGTCCAACGTCGGCAACTCCACATCTGTCTGTGAGAGAATGGAATTAATATTGTATCTGTCATCCATGATCTGCATACAGATTTGCTCCTCTATCTCTTTCTCACCACACTTCCCTTTTTCCTTCTCTATCACTTCTGTTCACATTGTATTGAATAGTAACTGCCCGGTGTTCTATGTGACTGATGGAGTCACTCTGTCCGTGGTACTGTTGGGGACTCAATGTGTATTTGCCAGTTAGTGGGAGCTGAGAGTGACTGCGGGGTTCATTCCCTCCCTGCGATGCTCTGCCATTTTGGGATTAAAGTTGTAACTGTCCTTCTCGATCACTATATGAGGGGGCTGGCTTTACTTTTATCTATCAGTCTCTGCAACTGCCTGTGGGATTCATCCTCTAATTGTTAGTCTCTGGCTGTGTAAATCAATGTGTACTCTTTAAATATCAGAGTAGAGAGAAAATTACAGCATAGGAGCAGCCCTTCAGCCCTCTAAGTCTCCACCGACCATGCTGCCCATGTGAACTAAAACCTCCTTTCAGTCTGTGGCACTGAGCGTGCTTTCTGCTCAATGGGCCGAGTGTTGGCAAGTGGAATTAGTTGGGCAGGCCAGGGCATTTCATGCATCACTGCAGATTCGATGGGCCAAAGAGCCTCTTCTACACTATCCTATTCTCTGATACATGTCCTTAGAACCCAAGCTTGGAAAATTATATATTTCTGGATAATGTATTTTGGATGGGCGTCAGTATAAACTACAAAAAAAAAGGTTCATGTCTTAAAACTCACAGTTTGTTTTCCCCACATAGAATTGTTGATATTTCAAACACTGTCTGATTTTGTTGTGAATGCTGAAAACGTAGTGACTTTTAGAACACTTCATAGAATCATAGAGACCCTACAGTGCAGAAAGAGGCCATTGGCCCATCGAGTCTGCACCGACCACAATTCCACCCAAGCCCGACCCTCATATCCCTACATATTTACCCCTAATCCCTCTAACCTCTCCATCTCAGGACTCGAATGGTAAATTGTAACATGGCCAATCAACCTCACCCGCACATCTTTGGACGATGGGAGGAAACCGGGATACTCAAAGGAAACCCACGCAGATACAAGGACAATGTGCAAACTCCACACAGGCATTAATCGAAGCCGGGAATCGAGCCAAGGTCCCTGGAGATGTGAAGCAGCAGTGCTAACCACTGTGATACCATGCCGTCCAGTATATGCCAGTTTGAGGGAAAAGGTAAACTGGCCCGTACGGGGACCGAACCCGCGACCTTGACGTTGTTAGCACCACGCTCTAACCAACTGAGCTAACCGGCCCCGTGTGAGCTAGCTGGCCAGAGATACTTATCTGGGAGGCACAGGGCAGCGTGGTCTGTCTCAAATGTTGTTGAGAGTTTGTTTTCTTCTCTGCTGTTGTGTAAAATGCTTCCCTGATATTGTGCTTCCGGTTCTGGAACTTTTTTTTCCTTCTGTTCTATTAAGATGTCCCCTTTTGTTAGCATACGTGTTCCCTGTTGTGTGACAAGTTTCTCCATCAAGCTGTCTTTTTGCCAGTAAATTTTTGTGTCTTGTGTTAAAATGTTGTCTCTTCTTGTGTGAAACTGTGGTTGCACCGTGTTGCGCTGTGCTTGGGTTGTCTTTGGGGCTGTCTTGTGAGTGCGGCTGTAGAATCTGGCATTGACGCACCTCCTGACGGTTCGGTCATCCGTGTCGAGTCGAGGGCAGCGGCCTTCCGGAGGAGTCCAATTCGACTCTTTCTTCTTTGGTTCCTGCACCACGGATCTCTTTGGCTGTCTCGTGGTTTTCACTGTTGGCCTCTTGGTGTTTGTGGAACAACTCCCGCAGCTTCATTCGCCTGATGAATTCCTCTGTGTCTGCTGAGAGTCTGATGGGGCCTATTTGATGGGACTGAAATTTAGACATCAGAGAAAGATACAACAGACAAAAAATGTTCTCATTACATTGAATCTGGGACGGAGGAATATCGAAATACTAAATGTGTTGGCAATGTCAATTCGAAATCCACCAATACGCTGCTTTCCTCTATATTCATCAGTTAAATACCAATAAATCAGAAAGGCGATGCTTTTTAATTGGAAGTATTGGCAACGTTAGGTATTTTATTTTGAACAAAGTAACATTTTGTGTCATTGTTGCTTAACGTAATTAGAATTCCATTTTGCAACAGTTTAATTATTAGTACAAACATATTTTACACATAAATTTACCCATTTCTGATTGGGGATGGAATATCAGGAGAAACGTGCTTTTCTTGAGATAAATTACTTACCGATATCTGGGTGTACAGGTTTCAATCTCAAAATTTCCCAGTGGTGCCAAACTTGGAAATATTATGACCTGTAGTGAGAAGGATATTGATAATCTTCAAGATGATATGGACAGGCTGGTGGAATGGGCAGACACGTGACAGACACAACTGAATTAATGTTAGGAAGTTTGAAGTGATGCATTTTGGTCCGAAGATCAAGGAGCGATGATACAAAATAGAGGATATGCTTTTAGCCTTCCTAATCCCTATTGCACCTTTACCACGCCGAGATGCCACAGTCTCTTCACCCATCTCAGAACCCATTGAATATCCAGCCAGAAGTCTGCACCGTCTACTTGTACAGTGATCATTAAATATTTGGCACTCCCACTTTCCGATGTACCTTCACTCGGCAACGACTCCCTGCTCCGTCTGACAACTCAGTCAACGTCGCACCTTCACTTTGTTCACTGCCCATGGTAGGATTATCTTGCCCGGTCCCCATAGTGTTCCATCTTGCTCAATTATATTGCCCAGATTGCATACTGTTTCAATTTTTCTATTCTACATTAACAATAAATGATACATAGAATCATCCCTTGATTAAACACTGTCACCTTTCAGTGTTTAGCCGGTGAGTTTCATGAAGAGCTGTGTGTGATTCCCGCCTTTATGTTTCTGTACAAATTTAGCCAAAGGAATGTCATCCAAATATATTTCCAATTGCCCTTCTCTTCCACAAAGAACTGAGCGTGTGTTGGATCCAGTTTCAACAGTAGCTTTAAAAAGATAGAGAATGGATTTACAAATTTAAAATCCAAGGGTGACATCAATACCTGAAGTGGTTTTCAGGCTGTGGCGACGAGAATAACAATGCACATTCTCAATTTGAATTGTTCAAAATCATAGAATGGAGCATCCACTGTGGATGAAAGGAAACTTTAAACTGTGCAGCTGTGCTGTGCTTCAGGAGCTGGTTTTACACAAATCTCCATTAATCAAAAATGTTGCCTCTCCTACTGAGTATTTTCAGCATGTTCTGTTATTTTTTTCAGATTCCCAGCTTCCAGTTTTTGCGTTGTGTTCTATGCAGGTGTTTTACTGCAGTTGGGAACAGGTTCTGATCAGCCCTGTGACAGACAGAGCAGGGTCTGTCTCCCGACGATCAAACCTGCGAGAGTCGACACCAAGCTGTACTGAGAATGAGGAAGAGAGAGAGAGAGGATCATCCCGTGGCGGACAGATTTCCAGTGTAAAGGAAATGAAGATCTGTGTTTCCACAGCTGTTTAAAGACATATGATGTCCCAGCATGGCTTGCAATCAATGAAGTTCCTCTTAACTGTTCCCGACGTTTTAACTACGAGATTGCTGAACTTATCAACAGTTTCCTCATTGTCAAAAATCCATATCTGAACAAGTAAATTTCCAGCATGCGGCTCTGTGGGGCGTTGGACTTCTACATAATGGCAAATCAGCCATTCAAAGGTTGTGGGTCCAAATCCCACCAGAGATGGATTTTGGATCAGTTTAACAGCAAACCAGTTGCTGCTTCATTGATGTGATCCACCTTCGGCACCGACATTTCCTGCTCTGCCATCTCTCCATGCTGTTTCTGTTAACCCGCCTCCCAGGGAAACCACTGACCCAAGAATAAATCACAAACCTTTCTTAAAGTTTGTCACAACGTTCCTTGGTTGGGTTAGAAATATTCGCATCTTTTTTCAGCTGGATATTTCGCTACTTTTGGAAGCTAAAGATGATAAAACAAAACGCGCACGCAACAGTAACAACTTATAAATAACTACAATTAATAAATAATTATGAGTGCTGTGTAACGTTGTGGTCTAATTCTGATGCATCTGCTCCTCTTGTCCTTCGAGTTTCTAGTGGTCTGGGTTTGGAAGGTGCTGGCAGAGGAGTCTTGCTGAGTTGCTGCAGTGCATCGTGTATCAGATGGTGCACACTGCTGCCATGGTGTGTAGGTAGTGGAGGGAGCGATTTTTTTTATGCGTGGGAACCGAATGAAGTGGGATTCTCTGTCCTGGATGGTGCCAAATTTCTGCAGTGTTGTTCAAGTTGCATTCCTCCAGGCAAGTTATCTCAGGAAACCAGGTGCTCCGGTTTCCTCCCACAGTCCAAAGATGAGCAGGTTGAGTGGATTGGCCATACTAGATTGCCGCTTGGTCCCCAAGGTGATGTATAGGTAGATTAGCAGGGTGGATGCTTGGCGCTGCGGGGATAGGTCCTATGTGCGATTCTCTATCAGATTCGGTACAGACTCGATGGGCAGAATGGTCTGCTTCAGCACTGTCGGGGTTGTATTTTTCTAAGGCCATTTAACTGTTCGAAATTCTCTGAGAAAACATTGGAAAGCTGAGCTTGTGGAACTTACAGCATTGGGTTTATTGCAGATGATTTTTTATACATTGCAAGATGATGAAAATACCTGGATCATGTCAATAAATAGTAGAGATATTTGAGAGGAGACCCAAAAGATGTTTTTTTTTTCATCGTTGGAGATTATCCGCTGTGAAAGGAAAAACACTTGCAAGAAATGGACAGTAGGACTGGGGCTGTTACAAATATTTTGGGGAAGAAACAAGATTCTTGCTGGGATTAAAATCCAGGATCTCCTGCTTAATAGAAGGCACTTTAAACTACTAAGCCACAGAGCCTGTTACTGCTCTGTGTGGGTACAGCGGAATTTTGGAAATACGTTCCAGATCCGGTGGGATTTGTGAGCGTACCTTTCAAATAGAGATAGTTCACTTTTCAAATGCAGATCTTTCACGGAAACGACCGTTTTTCTCTCCACAGATGCTATGGGATCTAAGATAGAGTAAGATTTACAAAATAATGGCTGCAATGCGAGTCTTTACAGGTAATCAAATGTTAAAGGTACAGACAATGTGAGTGGAGAGAGGGTCAAGCACGGGTTAAAGAGATGTGTATTGTCTCCAGACAGGACAGTTAGTGAGATTTTGCAAGTCCAGGTAACTCATGGGGGCTGCAGATGGTGTGACATGAACCCAAGATCCCGGTTGAGGCCATCCTCATGTGTGCGGAACTTGGTTATCAGTCTCTACTCAGCGACTCTGCATTGTCATATGTCATGAAGGCGGCCTTGAGAATACTTACCTGGAGATCAGAGGCCGAATGCCCGGGGTCGGTGAAGTGTTCCTCAACAGGAAGAGAACACTGTTGTCTGGTAATTGTCGAGGGGCTTTCATTCATCCATTATCGTAGCGTCTGCCTGGTCTCCCTAGTGTACCATGCCTTGGGCATCTTTTCCTGCAACGTCTGAAATGGACAACGTTGGCCGAGCTGCAAGTATATGTAAAGTGTACCTGGTGGATAGAGTTCTCACGTGACATGATGGTATCCATGTCGATGATCCGGCATGTCTTGCAGAGGTTGCTGTGGCAGGGTCGTGTGGTGTTGTGGTCACTGTTCTCCTGAAGGCTGGGTAGTTGCTGCGGACAATGGTCTGTTTGAGGTTGTGCGGTTGTTTAAAGGAAAGAAGTGGCCCGGGCGAGATGTTCATCTTCATCAATGACACATTGAAGGCTCTGGAGAAGATGTCTTGGCTTCTCCGCTCCGAGAAAGTACTGGGCGACGAAGGATACTCTGTCGGCCATTTCCCATGTTTGTCTTCTGAGGTGATTAGACCATGCAGACGCTACGACAACAGATGAATGAACACCGCCCGCCAATCACCAGGCGGGTGTTATCTTCCTGTTGAGGAACACTTCAGAAGTCAGTATTCGGCCTCGGATCTCCAGGTAAGCATTCTCCAAGGCGGTCATCATGATATACAACAACACAGAGTCGCTGAGCAGAGACTGATGGCCTAGTTCTGCACAAAGGGGAACGGCCTCAACCGGGATCTTGGGTTCATGTCACACTATCTGTAACTCCCACCATTTGCCTGGGCTTGCAAAATCTCACTAACTGTCCTGTCTGGAGATAATACACATCCCTTTAACCTGTGCTTAACTCTCTCTCCACTCACATTTCATGTACCTTTAAGACTTGATTACCCCTTAAGACCCACATTCCAATCATTATTTTGTAAGTTGTGTTTGTGTCTTTATGTGCCCCCTGTTTGTGAACTGAAATCCCACTCACCTGATGAAGGAGCAGCGCTCCGAAAGCGAGTGGTTTGTACGACCAAAAAAAAAACTGTTGGACTTTAACCTGGTGTTGTAAGATTGTTTTGTTTTTACTCTACCCTACATCCCACAGCATCGGTGGAGGGAGAAAAGGTCGACCCCTTGAAAGGTCTGTATCTGAAAAGTGAACTTTCTCGATTTTCACAGATACAGTCACAAATACCAAGGGATCTGGAACGTATTTCCAACATTCGGCTGCACGGAGGCCCAGTGGTAGCAGGCTCTGTGGCTTAGTTGGTTAAAGCACCTGTTTAATAAACTTAAAAGATCCTTCGGTTCAAATCCCAGCTGAGTCCTTGTTTCTTTCCCATTGATGTCTGTAACAGCATCATTCGTACTATCCATTGTTTGTAAGTCCATTTTGTCTTTCCCTCCACAGTGGGTGACCCACAGTGACGAAAAAAAATATTTCTGGACTCCCCACAAATGATTTATTGAAATGATTCAGATATTTTCATCATCTTGCAATAAAAAATAACTGCAATAAACCCAATGCTGTAAGTTCCTCAAGCTCAGCTTTCCAATATTTTCTCAGGGAATTTCGAACACAATCAAACGGCCTTAGAACCATCCAATCCCCACAGTGCAGAAGGAGACCATTCTGCCCATCGAGTCTGTACCGATTCTGACATATCGCACATAGGACCTATCCCCGCAGTATTTATCCCAGTCCAACACCGACATCCCCACATCCAGGATAGATAAATGAAAGAAAAATAATTGAAACCCACAGTGGACCATCGAGACAGCACCGATTTTCCTGTAAACCTTTCAAATCCACCTTTCCCCGACACCCGCCCACCAGGGTCTCAGGGGAACTGCTCCTTACGAATTAACAAAAGCGAGAACATCAGAGGGAATCACCCACATCACTCAGTGAAACTCTTCCACGAAATATTGGACGGTTTATGGTAAGCTTGTCCCACTTACTGTTTTCAGACTCACATCTGGTGTAAAAGTAGCTGTGTTCGGGATGTGATTCACACACAGACACACACACACACACACACAAACACACACACAGACACACACACACACACACAGAGACACACACACACACACACACACACACACAGAGAGACAAACAAACACACACACACACACACGCACACACACACACAGACACACACACACACACATGTTTCTGCTCTGAAGGC
>JARDVH010000193.1:2406181-2416767 GCA_030324005.1 Negaprion brevirostris
TGGCATCCGTGTCGATGATCCGGCATGTCTTGCAGAGGTTGCTGTGGCAGGGTTGTGTGGTGTCGTGGTCACTGTTCCCCTGAAGGCTGGGTAGTTTGCTACGGACAGTGGTCTTTTTGAGGTTGTGCTGAAACAGTTGGGAGAATGATGGGAGAAATATGTCACCAATGTACACCATCTGGGAGCAGGCTCAACGTAAAGGTATTGCAATAGGATCTGAAGGCAGAAAATCACCACCTGTGTGCACCTAAGTTCACCCCTAAGCAGGACCCTTAGTATCTCAGCAGCAACCCAGTGCATCCTTTTGTCCCAGTAAGAATGCATGAGGTTTTTCCATATCTTAGTGACAGCAACTTCTTGGGGAGGAATCAGAATGACTGACTGGTACAACAATACTGTGGCCATTGTTCTGTGCACATGAGTTTCCCCATCTGAATGCATTTAACATGAATTAATACAATTAACATTGATTCCTTTGCGCAGGAAAACTGCACTCTTCTTTCCTAGGCATCTCTATTTTATACACTTCATTTAGTTTCCTCTTTTGTACATGGAGAAAGCAATCCAGGCCTATCCAGTCTTTCCTGGGGCAACATTCTCCAGTTTCCTCTAGTCCCTTCCCAGTGCGAAGGGAATGTGACCAGAACTGTGTACAGGAGCTGAGGCTGTGTTTTATATGTACAATTCTAGCATAATTTCCCTGCTCTTATACTCCAGGCCCAACTAGTAAAGGAGGCAATCCCAGATGTCACCTTAACTCTTACTGCTACATTCAGGAATATGTGAACGTAGAACTCAAGGCCCCTCTGTTCCTGTGCATTTCTCTATTTTGTGCCATTTTCTGTATATTCCCTTGCTTCGCTTTTCCAAATGTTATTCCCTTTCACGCCCTCAGATTGAATTACAGTTTCTGCCCATCTGACTAATCCATTGGTAATTTCCTGCTGTCTACAGCCTTTTTCCGCACTATCTACTACAGAGCCAATTTTTGAATTATTTGAAAACCTCTTAATCATGCCTCCTATATTTAAGTCTAACTCATTGACATATACCTCAATCAGCATAGGACTGAGTATTGAACCTTGAAGAGCCCCACTGAATATAACTTTCCAGTTACACAACCACCCTTTACTCCCCAACGCTCAACTCATTTTGGATTCAGTTTGCCACTTTGTCTCCCGTGAGCTATTGCTTTTCTGACCAGTTTGTTATGTGGGATTTTGTCAAAAGCCTTTCTGAAATCCATGTAAGACTACATTAAATGCAGTACTTTCATCAATCTCCTTGTCCGTCATTCTGAATTGTCCCTTAACTTCATGCTAACTGTCCATGATTAATCAGTGATTTTTTTAATTGACAGTTCATACTATTTGTCAGAATTTTATCCAATAATTTTCTTGGCCATTAAATTATTGAATGCCAAATAGGAGTGTGGAGCTTGCAAGCTGCTGGTTGGATCCTCGACACTCTATGGCTGGATCATCATTTTTTTTATTCTTCCCTCCACAGTCTTCACTTGGCTCATCCTCGAGCTCTTCTTTCCAATCCGTGAGTTCCTATCCACCGTTCAGCAGAATGCCAGCTTACAGCCAGTTTGGGCCAAGCCCGCTAGTGACGCAACAATACAATGCCGTGGGTGTCGGTAAGTTTTTGATTGTTTTTGTATGACGTTAGTAAACAGAAAAATCATCCAAGTGATTCTATCCTCTGCTGCTGTTGCTTTCTTTGATGTGACACAAACGCAATGCTGCATCATCAAAGCCATCATTCTTCATTGCGTTATTAACCCAGAGCTGTGTATTTCTGCTTGAATGGATCTGAAGGATCCCAAGGAGCTTTGAAGAGCAATGCTGTTCTCCTGATGTTTTCTCTTTATCAATACCACCAAAAGTGGAGTTGCTGATTATCTACGTCATTATTGTTAGTCAATTTGCGTACAAAATCCCACTGAAATGGGCATGATCATACTTCAAAGTTAATTAATTAGTTGTGGAACATTAAGACACCCCAGGATATGAAAGATGTTTTATAAATGCCAGCCGAATTGTTTTTTTTCTGGCAGCATTGTGACTGATGCCAATGAGCCGATCACGGGTGTTGTCTAGTGAAATTTTGCTTTAGCTTTGCCTGTGTTGCTTCACTGAAGGGATGACTGCAGTTGTCTTGTACATCATGTATATTTTTGAAATTGTGGAGCAAGTTGAGATGGGAGTTATTGAGGGTGGGGCTTGATTGAGATCAATTGCTTTCTATGTCAGCCGTTGAAAATTTGTGGTCTGTTTGGGTCTTGGAAACCAAACACAACTTGTTCAAGATTAAATTAGTATGTAAATGAATATGGCCGAAGGGCCTGTACTGTTCTGTTCTATGTTCTATGTATTTGTTTTTTAAAGTATTCTTACATGGGTTGTGGGCAAGCTCAGCATGTATTGCTCATCCCTAAAACCCTTGAATTGAGCATCTTGCATGGCTATTTCAGAGGGCAATTAAAAGTTAAACCACGTTGTTCTCAGCGCCAACTAGGCACCCGGATTACTGAGCCAGTGGTGTTACCACTGACCACCGTGTCCCCCTCAATTAATTTGCAACCTAAAGCAAGCCGTTTTATTTAAGACCAGATATGTAATGGAATACGTGTATTTTTACATCATCGTGCCACTTCTGTAATGCATATAAGATTAGCCCATATTATATTCAGGAATTTCAGGAAGGAGCTCTAGGCTTCAGTGTTTTTGGGTACTCAATTTTTGAGTTACTGTTTTTAAAAAAAGTCTCCTGTCCCTTGCTAACCATCTAGGGACACTTCAATCCTTGGCCTCCATTGGAGAGTTTGGTATAAGAATGATCCAAGTTTGCTGGTGTAGTGTTTGACTGAGATGTTCTTATTCTTCTGACATTATATTAATAGTCGCTGCAGGAGTTGGAAAAATACCAACTGGTTTGATTAATACCTTCACTTGAATAGCCTGCTTACTTTTAACATTCCAGCTCACACTTAAACAGTTAAAGTATTTAAGTATTGGAATAAGGAACAAAATGTTCTGTTGTTCCAAAGCCTCACCTTAGTGGCAGCTCTTCAATGATACTTTGTCAAAGTTCTCTGCATGAATCTTCAGTTTCAAAGGCTGTCATAGCCATGGAGTCATGATGGCACACAAGGAGACCATGCGACTCATTGAGCCTGTGCTCGGCCTTTGTTTAAAAAAAAAGTCCAGTCAATCCCATTCCCATTGCTCCATTCTCATAGCACTGCAAGCTCATATCCCCTAAAGTGCCCAGCTCGTTTCCACTGGATCCTGGACTGTGACCATGCATTGTATCAAAAGAAAAAAGTTGTTCCTCATATTCACCTGCATCTCTTGCCCAAGACCTTAAATTTCTGCCCCCAAGTTCTTGTTTCATCAACTAATGGGAACAGTTTTTCTTTGTGCCCTTTATCTGACATACCCAAACTGCCTTAAACTTGTAAACCTCTATCAAATCTCCTCTTAATCTCCTTTGCTTCTAACAGAGTAATCCCAATTTTTCCAACCTAAAATCCCTCCATCCCTAGAACCATTCTAGGAAATCTCCTCTGCACCTTCTCAACGTCCCTCATACTTCATAAAATGTGGTGACCAGAACTGGTCACCACTATTCCAGTTATGACCTAGCCAGCTTTTATAAAAGTTCAGCACAACCTGTCTCCTTTTGTGCTCAATGCCTGTATTCATGAAATGCAAAATCTTGTATGCTTTGAACCATAGTATCCCTACAGTGCAGAATGTGTCCGTTCAACCCAGAGTCTGAACCAACTCTCCAAAAGAGCATCTTAAGCAGCCCCACTCTCCTGCCCAATCTCTGTAACCCTGCACATTTATCATAGCTAACCTACACACCTTTTCACACAGACAATTTAGCATGGCCACGTAACCTGCAAAACTTTGGGCTGTGGGGAGGAAAGCAGAGCACTCGGAAGAAATCCACACTGATATGGAGAAAATGTGCAAACTCCACAGAAACACTCCAGTCAGAATCGAATCTGGGTCCCTGACACTGTGAGGCAGCATTCTTGCCATGTGCCGGCCACTTTGCTAATCATTCTCTCAATATATACTGTCACCTTTAAAGATTGATGCATAAGCATCCCCAGGTCTCCCTGTCCCTACACATTCTTGGAATTTGTGACACTGTCTGTATTGCACTGATGGCAATCTAGGCTAGTTCGTGGGCTACGGGAGTGGCCCTTCTTCATCTCAATAGACCACAAGATTGAAATTGGCATATTGAGTAGCCATGACCCCATGAATAAAATTTTATACATTTGAATATTTCATAGTGAGTTTTAGCAATGCTTAATCGTTTGTACATTAGAACTGTCATCAATTTCAAATGATAAAAACCAAAGAAATTTTGAAACTTTTTGAACACAGGGAGCGCACAGCCCTCGTAGTCAATGTTGTGAGCAATCAGCATGCATCTCGCTTCACTTGCCCTTGCTTTGCGTGTGAAATACTTCAGTTACTTCGGTAGGAAAAATACTACACAGAGGGAAATGATTGGAATGTGGCAACCGTGAATGTGGGCAACGGTCAGCAAAAGGGATCTGTTTTGAAGTTCAGCAACGATCTTGTAAAAGAATGGCAGAGTTGAATGCATCTGTTCTTGAGTGACTCCAGACAGTAATCATGTAAACATTTGAGTAACTTCCACCATCTTGGCAAGATTCCACTTACTCCTACATCTAGGCTTTAAACCAAGCTCTGTGTAGATCAGTTCAGAAATACTGACATGTATTAAACCTACAAATTTTTTTTGCCTTTTCTCTTTCTCCCTTCACTGCTCCACTGATGTGGTAAAGCTTACCCAACTGGCCATTTTTTTAAAAAAATTGAAACTAAGGGCATGAGTGACTGGTGTACTGTAACTGGATCTTTGAGGGCACCACAGACACATCCAATCCATTTTTCATCCATTTAGAGGTTTCAGTTTACATTGTGGACATTGTAGAAAGAACTAGTTGAGTCATTTCTTCCTCACTTCCCAGAGTCACCAGGGTCATATTGCTGCTCTGGTTGAATTCACCAACTTTGGAATTGAAGCTGTGATGGATTGATCTGTGTAGCTTGTTGCTAATCCACAGCTATCAGCCATGGCAATATTCCACCCTCTTTTTGAGTAGTGATTTCCAAATGAACAAGGTTATTTGACAGGTCTCAGTACCTTTGTTGCACGTCTTTGATCTCTAGTTCCTACCTGATTATATTTGAAGATTAACTCTCTATAGAAGTTGGCATTTTCTGTTTGGAAATGACCACCAGGAATGATTCTGGGGAGAAACTAGGACGCTCTAACTTAGCAAATTCTCTTTTACAGGCGGCCTCAGCATGCCACACGTTGGCAGCTGAACCCTGGTGTTTTTGGAGAAGTTGGTTACTTGTAGATTTGATGCTAGTGGGTGTATTAGATTGTTTGAAAAGTTTTGCTTTGGCTTTGTGATGTCAATGGATGAATCTAATGTGGTTTTATGATAACGCAACAATCCTCAAATATCTGGCCATAGTTGTAATTCCCCTCATAGTAATGAGTACAATCTTCACATTGCACAGGTAATATTTCATTTCAGAAATTCCAAACTCAGCATGCCATTGTTCCATGCCCAATGATTGAGAGTCAGTTTCTATCCTTTGAATTTGGATGTTACCTTTTTAAACAGACTTTTACAGCTTAACAGGTTATTTGTAAGAAATCTTGGGAAAGGGATATGTTTTGCTTTGCACTGTCTGTGATGATGGATTCTGATGTGCCAGTGATGGCAAGATCTTTGTAATCTCTTATCTCTTTTTGAATTCTTCCCCTTGTTTTTGTGACTGAACATGAACAGGAGGTCCCTCGTCATCTTTCAACAGCAACAAAACCAGCTTCGCATCACTTACACAGACCAGCTCACTGGGTTCGACCGTCAAACCCGATATGGGCTCACTGAAATTGCAGTTAGCTTTTCAGGGTAAAGTCTTTAACATATTAAAATACAACAAAATGTTAAATTATGCAATTAAAAGTTTCCATTTAAGAATTGAGAGGGCACTTATGAATGTTTGCTGTAAATTTTCAATTGTGTGCAGTCTCCCTTGCAATGTTTGAATCGAGTATTATAAAAATGCATCAGGGCCCTCAAGACTCGTGCAAATCCGAAGTGAACAGTGTATTTCAACCATTCCCCTTACTCACACACTTTTTCGAGCTGAGGTTTCAAGGGCTGAACTTTCTTGGCTATCTTACCCAAAGCAGTCAGTGGATTTCGCAGAATCACAGAATTGTTGTGGCTCGGAAGGGAGGCCATTTGGCCCATTTTTTCTGCAGTGCTCTCCAAATGAACTTTGGGCCATTCCTTTTCCTTTTCCCCATATCTATGAACGTTATTTCTATTAAGTAATGTCCTCCTGAATAGTTTAGCTTAACCTGCCTCTACCACACTTCCAGGTAGTGCATTCCAGACCTGAATCACTTGCTTTGTGAAAAAGATATTTTCTCATATCACATTTGAAGTGATTTGCCAAAGAAGCAATCTGTACACTCTCGTTCTTGATCCTTTTACGAGCAGGAATAGTTTCTCCCTCTGTCCATGATTTTGAGAATTGCTATCAAATCTCCTATCCAAGGAAAATGGACCCAACTTCTTCCATCTATATTCGGAACTGAAGGTTCTCATCCCTGGGACCATTCTTGTAAACCTCTCTGCACTATCCACTGCGTCCACACCCTCCTTTATAGTACAGTGCCCAGAATTGTACGCAATACTGCAGCTAACATCTGACTAGTTTTTTGGAGCGAAATCTTCTTGCTCTTGTACACTTTGTCCCTATTAATAAAGCCCAGAATACTATATACATTATTAACTACTCATTCCACCTGTCCTGCCACTTTCAATGATCTATGCAAACTACACCCAGTAATTGCACCCACTCTGTTCTTGCATCCCCTTTAAGAATTTTGCCCCTTACTATGTATTGTCTCTCCATGTTCTTTCTGCTGAAAAAAAATCTCACATCTCTGTATTGAACTTCATCTGCTGTCTATCTTCCCACTCCATGGAATTGTCTGTGACCTTTTGAAATTCTACACTGTCCTCTTCATAGTTTACAATACTTCCTACACATCAAGATCTGGATCATTAATATATTAAAGAAGTCTCTCAACAGATTAAAATCCAACAGCTTTATTTAGTAGCACAGACTTTCGGAGTGTTGTTCCTTCTTCACCTGATGCCCCCAGCATCCATCTGTAAGTTTCCTTTGAGGTTCCTAGTTAGCCATACTCTTCCTTTTTATCACCTTTTTACTATTTATGTGCCTATAGAAGACTTTGGGATTCCTCTTTATGTTGGTGCCAGTCTATTCTCATAATCCCTCTTTGTTTCTCCAGTATGTTTTTCGGAACCTACTATCTTTTCTATCTGATATCTGTCATAAGCACATCTTTCTCCCTTGTATTAATTTATATCCCCTTTTTCATCCTAAGGAGCTCGTGACTTGTATTTGATTTATTATTGTCACATGTATTGACATACAGTGAAAAATATTGTTCCTTGCGCGCTACACAGACAAAACATACCCTTCATAAAGAAGGAAAGGAGAGAGTGCAGAATGTGGTGTGACAGTCATAGCTAGGGTGTAGAGAAAGATCAACTTAATGTAAGGTAACTCCATTCAAAAGTCTGACAGCAGCAGGGAAGAAGTTGTTCTTGAGTCAGTTGGTATGTGACCTCAGACTTTTGTGTCTTTTTCCCGATGGGAAAAGGTGGAAGAGAGAATGTCCAGGGCGCATGGGATGCTGGCTGCTTTGCCGAGGCAGCTGAAAGTGTAGACAGAGTCAATGGACGGGAGGCTGGTTTGCGTGATGGATTGGGCTACATTCACGACCTTTCGTAGTTTCTTGCGGTCTTGGGAAGAACAGGAGCCATACCAAACTGATACAACCAGAAAGAATGCTTTTTATGGTGCGTCTGTGAAAGTTGGTGAGAGTTGTAGCTGACGTGCCAAATTTCCTTAATCTGAGAAAGTAGAGGCATTGGTGGGCTTTCTGAACTATGGTGTCGGCATGGAGGGACAGGACAGGTTGGTGATCTGGGCACCTAAAAACCTGGAGCTCTTGACTATTTTCACTTGGTCCCGGTTGATGTAGACACTATGTCCACTTTTCCATTTTAAGGAAATTATTTGAGTATCTAGATCATTTCTACTTTGAAGGGAGCCCATTATTCAGCTAATTTTTCCCGCCGACCTTTTCTTCCTATCTAGCTGGCCCATTCTTGCTCCACTGAAGTTGGCTCTCTTCCAGTTAATTATCTTTACTCTTGATTGTTTATTATTCTTTTCTATCATCATCCTAAACCTGATGATACAATGATCACTGTCTCCTAAATATTCCCCTGCTGAGATTTGATCTGTTTGGCCCATCTCATTTCCAAAAATCAAGACCAACAGTGCATCCTTTCTTGTTGGACTGGACACGTGTTGCTGTAGAAAATTTCCCTGAATGCAATGTAGGAACTTTTGCCCTCTCTCTCTCTCTCTCTCTGCTGTTTGTGCCACCACGTCCCAGTCTGCACTTAGATAATTGAAACCTCACCATTAAAACTGCTCTTGAAATGTTTGCATCTTTGTTTTGCTGCACATGTGTTTGTCAGCCTTCTCACTAGTTGACGATCTGTAGACTTCACCGGACATTCTTTTTTGTTCTTTAGATCCAGCCAAATTGAACTCTCTGGAACATCTTTCTCCAGCACTGTAGTGCTCTTCCTAACCAATACCACCACCGCTCCCCCTTTCCTTCCTTTTGCTATGTTTTCTGAACTACTTGTACTCAGAAATATTTCACACACAATTCTGTCCTTTGAGCCAATTTCTCTTATTATCACAAAATCCTGCTTCCAAGTGCCTGTAACTCTCCAATCTTCTTTACTTTGTGCATTGATAAACATGCACAGTAACCCTGATTTAGACACCACTAAATTCTCCTGTACTCCAACCTCAACTATTAACTTGTTCTTCTCTATATCCATGCTTTCTGTCCCTACCAGTATGTTGTGCCTGATATTTTCTCTTGGTTCCACACCCCAGTCATGTTAGCTTAAAGTCCTCCCAACAGCACAAGAAAAATGCCAGCAAGGGACTCAGCCCCAGCCCTCTACAGGCGCAACTCGCCTCAGTAGTACATGTGGCATCTCCAGTGACCCTGGAATCTAAAACTCCCTCTCCTGAACCATCTTTCTAGCCATGCATTTATCTGCCTTATCCTCTTATTGATGTACTTACTTTCCTGTAACATTCAGAGTGAACTTGATTATTACATTTGAGGTCCGGCTTCCATATTTTCTACTTAGTTCCCTAAATCTTGATTCTAGGATCCTACCCCTATCCTACCCAAGTCATTGATACCAGTGTGGACCACAACTACCGTCTGTTCACCCTCTCTCAGGAGAATATCCTGTATCTGCTCTGTGGCATCCTTGATCTTGGCAGGCAACTTGCCATCCTGGAGTCACATCTATGGCCACAGAAATGTTCTTGTAATTAACGAATCCCCTATCTCTGCTGCTCTTCCCTTTTTCACCCTTCTGTACAGCCAAGCTGCATGTGGTTCTACAAACCTAGCTCTGATTTTCCTCCTCTGGGGAACAGTGCCCTCATCAGCTTCCAAAATGGAGAACAGATTTGTGACTCCTGACAGCCTGCCTAGTTTGCTTGGACTGCCTTGTAGTCATCCACTTCCTCTCTGCCTCCAGGCCCTTAAACTGCAATGCACCGCCTCTCTGAATGTGCTGTCCACCTAGTCTAGCCTTGTGGATGCGCCACTCAAGTTCTGAAATCCAGAGCTCAGGTTTTTGCAGCAGGAAGCACTTGGTGCACATTTGGTTAATTCGGGCACAGATAGCAGCTATGACTTCACACGTTCCACTCATCTTCCAGAGATATATTGGTGCCGAGCCTGATTTTGTCCATATCCTGTATCCTCGTTTTATTCGTGGGATCAGAGGATTGAACTTTGGAACAGGGATCCTGCTTTGACCTTTTTTCTACTCCGACTGTACATACGTCAACTGTAATGCCCTGACAGAAATTAGTTAACCAAGTACAGACAAAGGACCAAATCTGGGAGCATCTAAGTTTGTAAAAGCCGAGTAATTCTTGACCCAGTGCACTTAGCCAACTGACCCATTCCGGGAAGCATCCATATCTTTTTCATAATACGAAAATCGGGAAGTTAGTTTGTTGCAGATGGTTGAGAAGGATTGTTCCTCGACTGAGATTCCAAATAGAGTTGTGTCTCCATAAAAGTAACTAACTCTGTCATTGTTTTTATTATCAATGAAAGTTGCACTTTGCTAACTTCTGATTTGGGCAGTTAGCTCAGAAGATCAACTTGATGATAGGACTTTAAAAATTTTAACATTTAAACCTTCTGTAATGTTCCAAAATGTGCATGTCTATGTTGACAACAGGACTCTTGTGCGGAGTGTAATTCTCACATTAGTGCCACACTGAAGGGGTGCAGGGGATGGGTCTCCTGGAAGTGACAGGATTAAAGACTGAGTTAAGAAAGCC
>JARDVH010000193.1:2504255-2515430 GCA_030324005.1 Negaprion brevirostris
CACCCACCCCACCTCTCTTGTTCTCCCCCCCCCACCATGTTCTCCCTCTTCCCCATTCCCCCACTCCCCACACACATATAACATGTATATTTCATGCTATTTGGTGGGTGGTGCCAGTTTAAATACGTCTCCATTGTCTGAGTTACCAGTCGTGGAGCTGCACTTTGTGATAATTTCTACACTCAGGGTCAGTCTTGTGTTTTTTGCTCCAGATTCTGAAGGATAAGTTTGGGATGGTGGCCCCGGATGTGCAGATAGAAGATGGCAAAGGGACAATCCTCATCTCCTCGGAAGAGGGAGAAACGGAAGGTACAGAGCAGCTACATTGTGTTTTCTGTTTAGTGCCCCACACGCGCGTGCGCATACACACACACACACATACACACACACACACACACACACACCGTGCACCTGGCTGAGAAACTGAATGAAGGGACTAGGAGGGAGTGGTGGGGGAGTATCTTGAAACTTGCTCTCTCCCTTCCGAGCCAACACATAGCAAAAACTCCCCAACAGCACAGCATCTCCGTGGTACCATACAGGGAGTGTCGGTCTGCATTGTGTGCTCAGGTTACTGGAGTCGAACCTCAGTCCGCAAACCTTGTGAATCACATGAGAGTGCAAGCAACTGAGCCACAGGTGACTGGGTGGGTCAGGGCTTTGCCGTAGCAGCGAGTGCAGGAGCTGGAAATTGTTGGTGCGATATCACACAGGAAGGCCAAGACTGGGGATTTTGTGCTGACTTGTTTTTTTATTGTCTCTCCCAGCAAACAACAACAAGAATCTGTCCGAATTTGGGATCTGCAATGGAAGCCGACTCCAAGTAGATGATTTCTTACAAGACTACACTTTGACTGTCACTCTCCTGCACAGGTGAGAAACCAGCCCTCACCCTGTCACGTTATCTTTGCTGATGTCAATGTTGTGATACTCTACTGTTTCTGTGATCTCTATCGCTGACATTCTATAACAGATGGCCTCACCTGCAGCAGCACTCACACCCTCCAATCCCGTCAAGTGTACACTGGTTGTGTGGGCTAAGGCTGTTTGACTGCAGGTGGGAACCACCATAAAGTGCTGTCTGTCTGTCCTCTCTTACGTCCGCACAGCAGCTTTCCTGACGAAGGAGATGGATTGTTGGTTCCCTCGGCTGGGGCGCTGGGAAACCCGGCACAGATCAAGCATTGAGCATGGCCCCCTCCTTGTGTATATCCGTTCCCTACACCGAGGGCAGAGCATTTACAAGGGGGCAGTGGAGTGAGAGACATTTCTCTTTCTCTGTAATGAACCCTTTGCGTTGCTGGGTGGTTTATGTGTCGTGTTGGTCAATTGCAGTGAAGATCTGGAAAAGGACATTGAGTTTGAGGTGGTTGGAGATGCCCCCGAGAAAGCCCCTCAGAAGCCGAGTGAGGAAGATGGCAAGGCCATAACCAATGGCAGCGATGATGGAGCACAACCATCCACATCTAAAGGTAATATCTTTTTGAGCCTATCCTTCCCCAATTCCCCTTGCCTTTTCCCACATCAGATATTAGAAAAGCAAGTCTTCTTGCACTGGCATGAATGGACTTATGTTTTTCATACGTTCTTGGGATGAATGTCACTGGCTAGGCCAGCATTTAGTGCCCATCTCTAATTGTCCCTGAGAAGGTGGTGGTGAACCACAGCAGTCTATCTGGCCTGTGTGTGCCCACAGTGCTGTTAGGGTGGGAGTTCTGTGATTTTAACCCAGCGGCAGTGAAGAAATGATGATATAGTTCCAAGTCAGAATGGCACATGGAGACTGTTCCATCACATTCCAGACTTCTGCCTTGTAGATAGATCCCCAGGCTTTGGAGAGTCAGGTGGTGAGTTACCACAGAATTCCCAGTTCCTGTAATGTATTTATATGGCTGATTAGTTCACTTTCTGATCAGGATGCTGATGGGGGATTCAGCAATGGCAATGCCATTAAATGTCATGAGGTTAGATCCTGTCTTGTTGGAGATAGTCACTATCAGGCATTTGTGTGGCGTGAATATTACCACTTGTCAGCTGAAACCTGAATGTTGATTGGTTGGTAATTGATTAAATTAGAACCTGTAGTGTCACTGGGACTCTCAGGCTGTCACCATAATATCACCAGAGCATAATGAGATTCTCACTTACGGAGCGATTTTTCAGGGATCCTTCTGACCAGTGACATGTAGTCACTGTTGTAGGAAATGTGGGTATTGAGGACTCTGGACACAGGAGGAAACAGTTCCAATTGGTAGAAAGGTCCAGGATCTGAGTGCACAGATTTAAGGTAATTGGCAAAAGAAATAATAACATGAAGAAAAACCTTTTCACACAATAACTGATCAGGATCTTGACTGGTGTCTGGGTGGAGAATTTCAAACATTAACCCAATAAGAAAAGAAATTCTTCCTCCTCCCCATCATCAGTGGGAGACTCCTCGTTCTGAAACTCTGCTCTTTGGTTATAGGTTCCCTCGATAAGGGAAGCATCCCCTCAGCATCGATCTGTCAAACCGTCTCAGAGCCTTTCATTCTTCTAAACTCCAACCTCCTCAACCTATCCTCATTGAACATCTCCCTCATCCCAGGAATCGGTCTTCTCTGAATTGCTCCCAAGTATATCTCTTTGTAAATAAGGACCAAAATTATACACGGTACTCCAGGTGTGGTCTCACCAATGCTCTGTATAGTTGCAACAAGACTTCCCTGCTTTTCCATCCTATTTATATTATCTATAGCTGGGCACTTAGATAAAGGTAATCAGGAAGAGTCAACATGGTTTTGTGAAAGGGAAATCATATTTAACCAATTTATTGGAGTTTTTTGAAGGAGTCACGTGCTGTGGATAAAGAACAGCCTACAGACGTGCTGCAGTTGAATTTCCAGAAAGCATTTGATAAGCTGTCATACCGAAGGTTATTGTGGAAAATAAAAGCTCATGGTATCGAGGGGAACACATTAGCATGGAATGAAGATTGGCTGGCTGGCAGAAAAACAAAGAGTATACATCAATGGGGCTTTTTCTGATTGGCAGGATGTGGTGAGTGGGGTCCTGCGGGGGCGGGGGTCTGTGCTGGGGCCTCATCTTACTACAATTTACATCAGTGATTTAGGCAAGGGAAGCATGGTGGTTAAATCTGCAAATGACAAAGATAGTTAGGAAAGTATATTGTGAAGAGGACAAAAGGGAGCTGTAGATGGATACGGAGAGGTTGAGTGAGTGGATGGAATATAATATAGGAAAATCAGAAGTCATTCACTTTGGCAGGAAGAATAAAAAAGCAGAGTTTTACTTAAATGGAGAACAGCTGCAGAATTTGTGAGGTGCGGAGGGATCTGTGTGTTCTAGTGCATGAGTCACTAAAGGTTGGTGTTGATGTATAAATACAATATGTACTTAAGGCAGCTAATGGAATGCTATCATTTATTAAAAGAAGAATTGAACATGAAGGATTTTGTGTTTCAGTTGTGCAGGGCATTGGTGAGATCACATCTCGAATACTGTGCACAGTTTTGTGCTCATTTAAGGAAAGATGTAACTGCGTTGGAAATGGTTCAGAGGAGCTTTACTAGATTTGCACTAGGAATGAATAGGTTGTCTTAGTGAGGGGTGGGTGTTGGTTGATTGGTTGGTTCTTTACTGGGCTTTGTGGGGGGGGTGGTCTAACTGGATAGTTCTTTCAAAAGAACTTGTACAGCAACGATGGACAAAATGGCCTCATCCTTTGCTTATCAATTTGTCGTTCTATGACGACTCTTGCTGTGCAAGGCACTCCATCCTCTTCCCTTTATAACTATGTCCTGTTCTTCAGCCTCCGAGCAGGACGATGTACTGATTGTTGACTCAGATGAAGAGATGCCCTCGTCTAGCAGAGTGGATACCAACATGGATAGCCGGAGCCTGAAGAGGAAGCTGGAGGATGAGACGGAAGGTGTCATTGTGAAGCGGATTTGCACCGAGCAGGAAGATGAGGAAGATGATATCATCGCGTTGGATTGAGTGACGTGTTGGAGATTCTGGCTGCTCTCTGTCCTGGCTCCATCAGTCAGACAGTTACGGTTGGGTGGGGTGGGTTGGGGAAACAATGCCAGTAAAGAACTCAGCGACAAGTCATAGCCTTAATCTATCTGATCAAAGTGAAAGAGGCGGCTGCGGGGGGTGGGGGAGACACCATAACCATTGAGAGTGTCACATCATCCGAGCAAGTCTGGATAGCACAGTCAGCCATGTCGCTGAATATAAATTGACAACCAAAATCTTTTGGCTTGCTGTTCAAACTGATTTTGTTCTTCAGTGTTGTTTCCCTGCCCCTCCTCTTCTCTGGCTCTGATAAAACTTAAGGAATTTGCTGTTGATGAAGTATTAAAAATGTTCCTTTGTATAACAGCAGCGATATGTTTTGTAAATTGCTGTAAACACTTCATTTTCCCCAAGCCTGTTTGTACTTCCCGATATCAGAGCCTCTTTAATCAGATCCCGGGGCCTTTCCTTGTGTCTTGTTACAGTTTGTAGTTATTTATACGTGACTTTTGTATAACGCAGATATCTTAACTTTTTTTTGTTCATACTTTATGCAGATTCCAATGATCAGATTCCGAGTCGACTCGTGTCCAAATCCCGCGGTGGCCCCTGTGGTCAGGTCCGGGGTGGGCCCTGACGCTTAGGTCTGAAGGCGGCCCACCTTCAGGCAATCTCCACAATATGATTCCCTGGCAGTGTGGGAATGAAATTGTATAATGGGTGGAAGCAGGGTAGCATAGGGACTTAGCATTATCCGGAGAGGACTCATCTGCTCTGTAGTTTAGAGTGGGTAGAAGAAATGTGTCATACGCAGTTGGACCGTCTGTAACTATAACTGATCCAATCGACCTGTTCAATGTTGAGAGAGAGATTGCTGAGGGTGTAGCTAAAAGTATTTTTGTAGCAAATTGACATTGCCGTTTCAGTAGGTTTTTTTTGTATCTGAATCGACTGTAAAATGTACCGAAAAGCTTTGTTACAAATGGCAGTTGTCATGATTAAAATATTCACTGTGTGCAGCTCTTGTGTCTTCAGTTATCCAACCACCCTCCCAGAGCTATTCTCCTTCCAAGTATCCATTCATACTCACCTACTCATTTCCATTGCCACATTTAGCCTTGTGTTTATTGTCTAAATGTTGGACGGGGAGTAACTGTGAAGATTGTTTTTGAGATTCCTTCTCCTTTCCTGGTGGGGCAAGGAATTCCACCAATGTCTTCATTTCACTCTGCTTGGGTGGTGGAGTTTTCAAACCTCACAGCCCCGATCTAATTCCCCTCATACGCGCACACACGCTGCCAGACTGAGTGGGGACAGGATGTACACTGCTGGCTGATTTCCCTAGCCTGGGACATGGATCCAAATGGCACTGTACATACCATTCATCACAGTAAGCTTCATTTGGATACTGGTGAATGTTTACATGTTAATCTTTCACACTGTTCCAGGAGAAATAATGAATAGAAGAATCCTGGATGGTTTCTGCTCTCAAAATTGGAAGTTTTTCACTCCATTAGTCTAAACATTCAGTCCGTTCAGAACTAACAAGCTCACTGACTGCATTGTGTGCAATCTACAAGATTCCCTCCAACTTGCCTACACTCCTTTGATTGCACTTTCTAAACCTGTGACCTTTAACTTCTAGGAAAACGAGTGCAGCAGACGCATGGGAATTCTACCCCAAGTTACACATATTGTTCTCACTTGAACATTCGAGGGCTGTTCCTTCATGATCAGTGGGTGAAAAATCATGGAAGCTTACGGGACAGCTTCTCAAGGGTCAACTGGCAACAGGCAGTAAAGGCTAGTAACACCTACAGCTTGAAACGAAATGTTAAAAAATGTCATGGATTGACTTGAGGTCAGCCAAGCAGCATTGCTCTGAAGTTTATTTCGGGCTTTGGTACAATAACATGATGGTGGTGTTGCTGAACTAGTAATCTGCAGAGCTGGACCATTGATTTAAAGATGGACTGGAATCATTCAAGAAGCCCGCTCACCTTCTTGAAGGCAATTAGGGATGGGACACAAATATTGGTCGAGTCAGTCAGTGATGCCCACACCCCGTGAATGAAAAATATCAGCCCCACCACCGCAGCTGGAGAATTTGAATTCAGTTAATTAAATAAATCTGAACAAAAAGCTCGGGTATCAGTAATGGTGATTGCAAAACTACCAAATTATTATAAAAGCCAGCTGGCTCACTAATGTTATTTCAGGAAGGAAGCAAGGACTGTCCTTAACCCAGTCTATGTCCACAATGTGGTTGACATTTAATTGCCCTTTGAAATGGCCAAGTAAGGCACTGTGTTGTACCATTCAAGGTGACTCATCATCTCGAGGGCAGTTAGAGGTGGGTAATAAATGTTGGCCTTGAAATACCCACATCCTATGCATAAATATTTAAAAATCAGTTATTCACTGACCATCTAAACCAGGCTCATGAGAAGAACTCAGTAGCTAATTCCTGTGGTGGGTGAGTCCAGGACAAAGGAGCAGAACCTTCAAATTGGAGACAGGCAGCTTGGGCATGATGTCAGGCAGCACTTTACACAAAGCTTCGTGGAAATATGCAACTCTCCATTCTCCACCAGCACCAACAGAGATGTGTGTGGGAAGTTTTTTACACAAAGGATGGTGGGGATCTGGAATGCACTGTGAGGTGTTTGAAGTAGACACATTAGTGACGTTTGAGACTTATCTGGATAAACACATGAACAGACGGGGACCTCACACACTCAGCACACTCCCTCTTCCACCTTCTTCCATCACGAAAAAGATGCAAAAATCTGAAGTCACATACCAACCGACTCAAAAACAACTTCTTCCCTGCTGCCATCAGACTTTTGAATGGACTTACCTCATATTAAGTTGATCTTTCTCTACACCCTAGCTATGACTTTAACACTACATTCTGTGCACTCTCCTCAATGAACGGTATGCTTTGTCTGTATAGTGCACAAGAAACAATACTTTTCACTGTATGTTAATACATGTGACAATAATAAATCAAGTTAAATCAGTACAGGGATACAGGTGGTTGATCTAGATAGGACAACATGATTGGTGCAGGCTTGGTGGGCTGAAGGGCCTGTTCCTCTGCAGTACTGTTCTTTCTTCTCACCCAAAAGCCTGGGTTCAATTGAAAAATGCAGAACCAATTTTTGTTAAGCAATGATTGTGAACCCAAGATGAGTAGATGGAGTTAATGTACGGATCAGCCATAGTCCAACTGGATCAGGTTTGAGTAACTGAATGGTTTCCTTTTCCTATTAAGAATTGAGTGGGGGAATGAAGCTTGTTCTGCTCTTCTGCCGCTTTAACTCAGCCGTGCTTTGTGTTACCTCTAGACTTGACCCTCCCAGTGCATTCCTGGCTGGCATCACACATTTTGCTCTTGGTAAACTTGAGGTCATCTAAATTTCTGTTGCCCTTGATTTAACTTGCACCAGATGCCATTCCCCTACCACCCCTCTTCTTCATGTCCAGCATTGTTTTTTTTAAGTTTTGAGCAAAAGGATTAATCTGTTTTGTCATGGACAGTCTATGTTGAAAGAATGAGGAAGGGTGAATAAACATTAGGTAATCCAATATACGGCAGGTGAAATGATGAAACCTGTTGGTAAATGTTACAGGTGAACATTCCATTCATGCTTTTGCCTTATGACAACTTCATAGTATGTAGTTCCTTTAAAAGTTAAAATGTGGCATTACCCCTGTGGCCAATGCATTGGTTAAGAACTGATTATTCACTGAAAAAGGCATTTGAAAATTGACATTCTTGTGGTTGTCCTGATGAGTGCAAGATGAAAAACTTTGGTGACGTCTGTCTTTTCAGTGATAATCGAGCTCATGAATCGTTCATTGACCATGTCACTGTTATGTGGGTAACGCTATTGGATCCTGTGTACAGGACCATCTACAAAGGGGTGATTCACTCCCATCTGATGCTGATGTGGGTGCCTCAATGTCAGCTCCTGCCACCAGTCCCGGATATCACATAATTGCCATTGTCATGCAAGGTTTCTCAGGATCGAACCCTAATTCTGGAAGTCCTGCGTCTATCCCTGATGGTTTGTAATGTACATAGCGTATGCAGCAACCTATACCATGAGGCACTCCAGGATGCTCCTGGTGTCCTGGACAATTACATGCGCAGAATGCAAAAAATCAAGCACTGTATCTTGGAACTCAAGGAGCAGCTGGTGCCACTGAGGTGCATTCATGAGGATGGTCACCCCACAGTTGAAGAAAGTGCAGACACAGAATGACTGGGTGGTCGTCAGACAGATAAGAAAGACCCCCGAGGTGGTACAGCAGATCCCCAAGGGCAAGCGACTTTCAAACAGGTACTCAATTCCAAGCACCAAAGCGGGGAGAGGGCTCTGCTGAAAGGAGCAGCGAGATTAAGACCCAGGGCTGGGTGTGCAGGAAGGAAGGAGAAAAGACAGGATATGAATAGTTTTTAAAAATTTATTCATGGGATGTGAGTGTTGCTGGCTGGCCCAGCATTTATTGCCCATCTCTAGTTGCCCATGAGAAGGTAGTGATGAACTGCTTTCTTGAACCGCTGCAGTCCATGTGGTGTAGGTACACCAACAGCACTCTTAGGGAGGGAATTCCAGGATTTTGACCATTTATTTCCAAGTCAAGATGGTGAGTGTCAGGGTATTGAGTAGTTGGAGGAGCAGACAGGTTCTCCTGGGATAGCAGACAGGTTCCAGGATGGTATGATGCTTCCTGATGCAGCCACACACCATTCTGGAGGGTGAGGGTGCACAGTCAGAGGTCATAGTTCACAATGGTAACAAGGGTATAGGTTAAATAAGGGCTGAGATCCCACTGACTGTGTTAGGAAAGAGATTAGCAAACAGGAACTGAAAGGTGGTAACTCCCAAGACCAGGTGCTGGTGAGTATAGAAATAGGAAAGTGAACAACTGAACATGTGGCTGGACAGACGGTGCAGGTTAGAGGCTGGAAATCCTGATCTGCAAAACACTTCAACTTCAATTCCAGCCTCGGGTCACTGTCTGTGTGGAGTTTGCATCTTCTCCCTGTGCCTGCGCGGGTTTCCCCACGGTGCTCTGGTTTCCATCTACAGTCCAAACATGCAGGTTAGGTGCATTAGCCTTGGTAAATGTGTGGGGGTTTATGGGGATAGGACATGGAATAAGCCTGTGTGGGATCCCAAAGTGCTTCACAAACAATGAAACACTTTTAAATTGTAATCATTGCGTAATGTAGAAAATATAGCAGCTGACTTGCGCATCACTAATAACAATACAATAATGACCAAACTGTGATGTTGATTGAGGGATAAATATTGGCGAGGACACTGGGAAAAACTCCCCTGTTTCCCTTTGGCTGAGGGGGCAGACAGGCTTCCGTTTATTGCTTCATCTGATGGACAACATTTCTAACAGTGCAGCACTCCCTCAGTACTGTGTGAAATTGGGAACTCCCTTGGCACTGCAGCACTCCCTCAGTACTGTGCTGTACTGCAAACTCCTCTGAAAGTGCAGCACTCCTTCAGGAATGTGTGAAACAGGAAACCCCTCTGACAATGCAGCACTCCCTCAGTACTGTGCTGTACTGGGAATGTCAGTTTAGATTGCATACTCTGGAGTGACACCTGAGCCAAGTCTCATCCAATAACAATAGTCCTCAATGCTTGGCACTCGGTGAATCTCTGCTGTATACACCCTTTACTGTATCTTTGAACTGATGCTTCATGTCATTCAAGCTTGTGAGGTGTATGTCCAGTGCCTCAATACATGTCTGGATGGAGGGGGAAAGAGATACAGAGAACTAAGGTAAGAAAAGGTAATCTCCTCCTTCAGGTCACAACAGCTGAATGGTTCTGCATTCTACCAAATACCCACTGGCATCCAACCAACCCACCCACGGGCATCTTACCACCAACTCACCCACTGGTATCTTACAAACCCACCCACTAAATAGTCCCCTACCCCACCCCCATCAATTCAGTCATGGAACAGGCAAAAACGCAGGGCCATTGAGAGAAGGTGGATCTTGGAGAATGATTCTCCTTTGGAGATCAGACGGATCAAGTCTTATTTCTGAAGGCATTTATCTTCTATCTACAGTTCTGTGATCTCTGGCCCAATCTGGAACCTATCCAACTCTCTCTCAAAGGCAGCTCCTGGCACACCTGCCAGCAACACATTCCTGACCTCCCTCGATTCTCCAGGAAATGAAAACCTGCCCAACAACCAGCCTATTCCTACTGTCAGACAGCATAAACTCGTTCCCCGGCCTCCCCCAGTCTGTTAAACTGGGATAACCTATCAATATTGAGCCCCATCAGCTTACTGATCTTGGTCTGCCCCTGATCGAGGTGTTGGAAAGTAAACAACTTGTGAAGCTGGCCTGAGCAGCAGAGCTTCCTTAAGTGAGGAATCATTCCCCCTTGGAACTTCCACTTTTTATCAGCTAGCTATGGAAAAGCGAGTCAGGACTAGCTGTAATATTTCAGATATGGTCTGAGCAGAGATCTGTACGATATAGAGCGATGTGTATTGTTTATAAACAGTTATCCATTTGGGTATTGCATTGTCACTGTATTAACTATTAACCATTAACTGAGGCACGGAACTGTCTCAACCAAAGTGTAAACCTGACATTAATCATACTCTGCTCCTTATAAATCCCACCTGAATTTGCCCCCTGTTGGAAGGAGCTGAATAGATCACAGGTGATTTGCTAGACACTGGGAGCATTGGCCCCGTCTTCCAGTGTCTCCTGAAGAACCCTCCCTGCGTTACAGGTGCCCAGTAACTGATACCTTGTCCAAATGTTCATTCTCAACCTGCCTGCTTTGAAGAGCTATTCGACTTGGAGGACTTTCACAACATAGCCCACTGTTGGCCTCTGAGCTCAACTCTAGAGCAAGGGGTTCCCCAGGACACAATCCAGGGGCTGGATCTCAGGCCGTGTTTTCCACTCACGAGCCCAATGGTACTGAGGCCAACTGGAACACAGGAAGGGTCAACTCTTCCAGTGTTGGTCTTTATCTCCAGTAGGCTGGAGTAGATGGAGAGAAGCAATTTCCTCTAGTTGGGGGTGACTGCAGAGCGAGACGGGATTGTTTCAGTCTAGAACCAGGGGGCGTTATCTGAAATCTCAGGTAATGT